>OY821517.1:180863236-180963236 GCA_963682025.1 Cordilura impudica
GATGGTGTTGTTGAAGAGAATGAAGCAGTCAATTATCCAACAGAATTTTTGAATTCACTTGAGGTGCCCGATCTACCTCCACATTTATTAAAATTAAAAGTTGGTTCTCCAATAATTTTACTACGTAACCTCAACGCTCCGAGGCTGTGTAATGGAACCAGGTTAATTGTTGAGAGAATAATAGCCAATGTTATTGAGCCCACAATTCTCAAAGGCAAATTTAAAGGAGAACATGTCTTGCTGCCAAGAGTTCCTATGATTCCTACCGACGCACCAACAACATTCAAAAGATTGCAATTTCGAACAGCTTGGGCTTTGCCATGACCATTAATAAATCTCAAGGACAATCATTGCAAATATGTGGTTTGGCCTCGAAAATAGTTGTTTTTTGCCGTGTCGGAAAGCCAGCAAATTTATTAATTTACTGCCAGAATAATGGAACTAAAAATTTTGTTCACTCTCTTACAATGATAGAAATATATTGGTCATTCTTATATGTTACAATAAATATTTATTTTAATTTTCATAAATAAAGCAGTTTCCAGTTGAAATTAACAAATGCACAAACGTTTTTTTATATAGATATATACAGATTCTAACAAAAATTAAAAATTCATTGAGGGCAAAACAACGTTTGCCGGGTCCAGCTAGTTTTATAATAAAAATATAAATTTTAAAAATCCTTAACCTATTTAAAGCCAAACCAAAACGACAAGGAAAACTTTGAAAAATTCTTTATTTATATAAAATTAGGAGTACAAAAAAACAGGAAATAAAAAAAAAAATTTTTTTTTCAGGACATAAGGGGTGTACCCAAATTGGCGCAGTGGCTACTTATGAGTGAAATTTTGAAAAACACCTTTTGTCAAAGCAAAGTTTTTTTTTTCGTTTTTTTCTTCTCCTACGCCTTCTCTTGTTGTAGATGACACAACGTACACGATTTGGAAGCTTTTCGGGAACGTGATCGGGGCCGTCTATCTGTAAGCCTTCAATATTTGATGACGATAGACGAGCAGTAGCCCGTTTTTTTGGTGATTTCTTTAGGTAAAATCTAGCTATAGTTCGTCGAAATAGTAACTGGTCCATGCTGTTTTCTTTACTACATACATGCAAGCGCCATGCATTTGATATAGCCATATCTATCGTGTAGGTAAATAAGCCCCACCACCATTTTTTGCCATGAATGCCGATTCTGTATAATGACATGGATTGATCCATTTCATCAACTCCGCCCATGCCCTTGTTGAAATTTTGAAACATGTATGGGATCCGCACATCAGTTTTTTGATTTTTTTGGAAACACCATCTTTTATCAAATCCTGGTGGTTCATTGGTAGTTCATGATTGGTAGCCATTGTGCAAATACTGTTATCCTTCCAGCGGACCAATAATATCTCGTTATTTTTATCAAACCTATAATAAACTCTGCTCTTGGTTTTTTCATCATCTCCTTCACATTTGTCAGGGGACATTTCTTAGTGCGATTATCTCATATTGTTCCTGTAGCACGATAAAGTACATTACGTAAATCAATAAGCAACTCACTACTTGTAAAAAAGTTATCAAAATAGATTTTGTGATTGGCGGAGTTCGTTGATAATTTATCAAGCAGCATTTTGACAACTCTAGTATCCAATGGCTCAGAAACAGAGTTATTTGATCTGCCATAACTAGTAAATATCAAAAGAGTAGGAACTTGCTGCGACCCAATTTTTATAGCCAAACCGAACCGGATTGCCTCTAATAAACTGCTTTGCTGAATGCCGACTATAATATTTAACCACAGACTCATCGATAGAAATATTTTCATGGAAAATGCCAAATTGGTTGAACTTTTTGATAAGAACATCTGAAAGTTTGCGGAACTTGAATATTTTATCAGTGGTGTTTGAAGCTTCATTATTATCGACAAGGTGCAAATTTCTCTTTATTTCTTTAAACCTATTCCTGGACATAGAATTTGACACAACTCCTATATCTTCATCTAAAGAGCAATACATGCCTTCCCTTGGAAGTTTGTGGTATCCAGATAAAATAAGTATTCCAAAGAAAATCTTTAGGTCTGCAACGGTGACCGTAAAATTGTGTCGATTGTTTTGAGTCGCGTACAACTGGCTAAAATTACAACTGATGAAATCTCTTGCCCTCCACACCGTGGCGTATTAGTTCTAAACCGATCCCTTCTAGCAGATAATGGCTCAAAATCACTGGAATATTCAGCATCATCCAAAAGAGTGCCAACGTTGCGAACAAAAACCTCGACTTCTCCAGGAACGTCATTTGGCAAGATTGACAAATTTATATTGTTGTTAAACCCTCCTTCCTCATGAGTAACAACACTAGGTTCTGGTGGAAGTATGGACAAATCATACTCAAATCCATCGGTGCTATCCTCTATAATCGTACTAACAGCTTCTTCTAAGCTGCGAAAGCGATTACTAGAGCTAAAATATCGGTTCATCTTAGTAAAGTTAATACGCATGCTAAAAGCTCTAATATACTAGTTCAACTAATATTTCAACTTTTCAGTAACTAATGAATGTAATATATACAATAAAATGCACTTAGATTTTACTTGGGGATTTCCCTGTAAATGAACATAAATTGATAACTTTGACTACACAGTCAGCAAAACAACGCATCTGACGTTTTATAGTCGTTTCTTCATTCGTGTGTTTACGTATATTTGAATATTATACTTGTAGCCATTGTACCCAAATTGGTACAGCACGATTTAATGGGTTATAAAATCATATATAAATAAAATATCAAACTAAAAGTCATTTTGTGTGATTCCTTATGTATTGAATTGATCAAATAAAAGAATTTATGACTTTAAACTGTACACAAAAATTTTAATTATTGATAACCAAAACCTACCTTCAAATCTATATTATTGACCAAATTAGTAAGATTATTATGGCACTAAAAATAAATCAAATTTATGCGTTCTAATTTTTTTATAACCATAGGTCTTCCTAGTAAATATTAATGCATACATTTTTTAATAAATATCAATTCCTTTTCTATACACTCTCGATAACTAAGTGTTCCCAAATTTGCACGGCGGCCGTAAATGGGTTAAAGTAGTGAAAAATTCGAAAGAAACATTAAATTTTTTATTTTATTTTCTTCTTATGTGCAAACAATAAATATCAAGCATGGCCGAAGGATGAAAAGTTTTGTATAAAATTCTACTGTCATAATGAAACGCACATCATAGCAAAATGGCTATAAAGTAATAAGTGTTGTCAACCGAAAATTTAAGGCTGCATAAAATATCTTAGTATATACTTCAGTTCATCGCAGATTCAATGACTCGGTTAAATGTGTATCGCTGCAAGTATACGTATGATTATAAATCACTCATACGTAAGAGTATTAATTGTGGGATATAAATAACACTATGGAACATTTTGTGAGATCATTCTCTGGGGGGTGAGAAGTTCAAAGTCAGGGTGAAAGGCACTAGGGCCAGTATAAAAAAAATCCTTAAAGGCTTATTTATGGCCCTTTGTATTCTTTCCTTATCTTGATATTTGTTTGCTAAGTTTCAAAGTTACTAAATAACCATTGATGATTTCTCATTTCATTGTTCAACAAAATTGTAGCTAAGGTTAAATAAATTATCATATATCCATATCCATATCCATATCCATATCCATATCCATATCCATATCCATATCCATATCCATATCCATATCCATATCCATATCCATATCCATATCCATATCCATATCCATATCCATATCCATATCCATATCCATATCCATATCCATATCCATATCCATATCCATATCCATATCCATATCCATATCCATATCCATATCCATATCCATATCCATATCCATATCCATATCCATATCCATATCCATATCCATATCCATATCCATATCCATATCCATATCCATATCCATATCCATATCCATATCCATATCCATATCCATATCCATATCCATATCCATATCCATATCCATATCCATATCCATATCCATATCCATATCCATATCCATATCCATATCCATATCCATATCCATATCCATATCCATATCCATATCCATATCCATATCCATATCCATATCCATATCCATATCCATATCCATATCCATATCCATATCCATATCCATATCCATATCCATATCCATATCCATAACCATATCCATATCCATAACCATATCCATATCCATATCCATATCCATATCCATATCCATATCCATATCCATATCCATATCCATATCCATATCCATATCCATATCCATATCCATATCCATATCCATATCCATATCCATATCCATATCCATATCCATATCCATATCCATATCCATATCCATATCCATATCCATATCCATATCCATATCCATATCCATATCCATATCCATATCCATATCCATATCCATATCCATATCCATATCCATATCCATATCCATATCCATATCCATATCCATATCCATATCCATATCCATATCCATATCCATATCCATATCCATATCCATATCCATATCCATATCCATATCCATATCCATATCCATATCCATATCCATATCCATATCCATATCCATATCCATATCCATATCCATATCCATATCCATATCCATATCCATATCCATATCCATATCCATATCCATATCCATATCCATATCCATATCCATATCCATATCCATATTCATATCCATATCCATATCCATATCCATATCCATATCCATATCCATATCCATATCCATATCCATATCCATATCCATATCCATATCCATATCCATATCCATATCCATATCCATATCCATATCCATATCCATATCCATATCCATATCCATATCCATATCCATATCCATATCCATATCCATATCCATATCCATATCCATATCCATATCCATATCCATATCCATATCCATATCCATATCCATATCCATATCCATATCCATATCCATATCCATATCCATATCCATATCCATATCCATATCCATATCCATATCCATATCCATATCCATATCCATATCCATATCCATATCCATATCCATATCCATATCCATATCCATATCCATATCCATATCCATATCCATATCCATATCCATATCCATATCCATATCCATATCCATATCCATATCCATATCCATATCCATATCCATATCCATATCCATATCCATATCCATATCCATATCCATATCCATATCCATATCCATATCCATATCCATATCCATATCCATATCCATATCCATATCCATATCCATATCCATATCCATATCCATATCCATATCCATATCCATATCCATATCCATATCCATATCCATATCCATATCCATATCCATATCCATATCCATATCCATATCCATATCCATATCCATATCCATATCCATATCCATATCCATATCCATATCCATATCCATATCCATATCCATATCCATATCCATATCCATATCCATATCCATATCCATATCCATATCCATATCCATATCCATATCCATATCCATATCCATATCCATATCCATATCCATATCCATATCCATATCCATATCCATATCCATATCCATATCCATATCCATATCCATATCCATATCCATATCCATATCCATATCCATATCCATATCCATATCCATATCCATATCCATATCCATATCCATATCCATATCCATATCCATATCCATATCCATATCCATATCCATATCCATATCCATATCCATATCCATATCCATATCCATATCCATATCCATATCCATACCCATATCCATATCCACATATAGAATAGTCGGTCTATACCACCTACACGATACCATATACCGTGAGTTTACAGTCCTCTCTTAGGCCTTACTAATAAGATACAGCAAATAAGCATAAACCAAATTTGAGTGGCATTGTTATTAATTTTTTTGGCTGCAGATATGAAAAAGTTCATATCGGATGCTATATATGTATAAGTGGGGACTAGGTCGATAAATAGATCTACCCAGACCATATTTAGTAAAGTCACTTATATTTTCCAAAACATATAAAAATCAAATTTGAGAAAAAAAACTGTGCAATATTGTTTTTTTTTTGATAGATTTAAGGGAAGATAGGTAATAAGCTTCATATGGGGGCTATGTTTAGGAATTGTTCTATAGGGTTAATTTTTGGATTACTGATAAATGGAAGTAATAAACATACACAACGGAGGTCTATATGATAATATGGTTCTTATCGCAATTTAAGTCCAGCTCATATGGGTTTTTTTGTAAAAGGTCTAGATCTGAATATGCACCAATCTTAATAGCGTTCATACTGTAGCAGATAGAAGCTTCCATATCAATTTTCTTCAAAACATATTCATATTTGTGTCCTATAGTTTGATTACAAGGCTTACGCTGACACACAGGCAGATGGACGGAAGGGCGGTCAGACGTACAGATGGACGTAGATAAATCGCCTCTGAAAGTGACTCCGACTCAAAACGTGATTCTGAGTTGATCGGTATAATAAAAATGGATCTAGGTCAAATATTTTTGGTAGTTTGAGTTGATCGGTATAATAAAAATGGATCTAGGTCAATATTTTGGTAGTTACAAACACAAGCACACAGTCATTATACCCTGACCACATAGTGGTATTTGGTGTAAAAATCTCGTGAATATTTGGTTTAATATTAAAAACGTCACTCGTGCATATATATCTCTTCGCTCTTCTTATAGATAATAATAATACATCATGAACATGTTATCTTAATCAAAAAATTTATTAAAAAAGTGGCAAAAAGTAAAATTTTTTGAAGGTTACATTCGATAAAATTAGTTTATTTAGATTTATAGTCATTTTTCAGACATATTTTAATTACTACTGTAATTAATATAAATTTTGTTTAAATGGTGCGTAGTGAAGAAGAAGAAAGCATATATTACAAAAATTCATAACTGCACTGTATTCTTAATCGGGCTGGTTTCTGGCATTAAACAAAATTAATATTAATTACAGTAATAATTACAATATGTCTGAAAAGTGACTATAAATCTAACAAACAAAAAATTTCTTCGCTTCAATGCGTCATCTCAAATATATGTAAAGTTCATATGTAGGTATGTACAAAACCGTGCATCACATATGACAACTCTTACGAAAACTGAGAATAGTGGAAATTAGAAGTGTAAATATTCAAAAATTCAAAAATAACGATTGTTTGTTTGGAGTTGTATCTTCTGAAACTAATACAAAGTAAAGCTGTATGGTAGAAAACTGAATCTAACCACACTGCTCGTAGGCCTGACTTTAGGTGAGTGTGTTAAAGCGCTGACCAAAAAGTGCAAGTACGAGTTTATGTGAAGGTTCATGGTTCAAACCTCACAGCCGCCCTAAGTAGAAACAATTTTCATATAGAAACAATCTATTCAATTAAAAAACATAACAATTATCACAATGTTCAATAAATCGCTGATGAAGGCTGAAATGCCAGAAACCGGTCCGATTGAGAATACAGTGCAGTTATGAATTTTTGTAATATATGCTTTCTTCTTCTTTACCACGCACCATTTAAAAAAAATTAGTTTTACCTCATTGAACATTTAATTGAACATTTAGCCTCTTAGCCACAATATCTCACATGAATTCAACTATGATTATCTTAAAAGTTGTCAATTAGAAAATTGTAAGATATTCGCCAGGAATACAAAATCTGTTATATCTTAAAAACTTAGCCGTAGACCTAAATGGTTGAAATTAAAACATTCCATCAGAAATGGGCATTAACTGTTGCCAAATAAGTATCAGCTAAAACTAGCTGACATTTTTCCCTCATTGCAACACCTCATCTGTGTTGCCGGAGTAAACAATTTTTATTTATATCTCGAAATCTTAGCGTATTAGAGCACTGTGACTCAATTTTTGCCTGTTTTGAAATCATTCCGTCCGTGCTGTGGGCTAATTACCTTTTAGGGTTTGGCAAATCGAAAAAGGAACAATTATGGCGGGTACATAAAATCGCTTAAATTTTGAAATTTAGATGTTTTAGAGGAAAATGGTTGCAATATGTCCCTACTTTGAAATACGCCATCCGAATTGAACACAAAATTTTTAGAGTTGTCGCTAAAAATTTTTTTGAATTTCGTGAATAATTTTATATTCACAAATCATAATATTAATCACAACATTATTCAAAATGTACGATTATTTGGTCTGGCTTTAGGTCATGTGTGTATTTAAAAACAAACAAAAACTCACTTAAATTTAATATTTGATGTGGTTTTTAAGTATTTCTCTTTATTACTTCTGATATTTCGATTAGCTTCGCTAATCATCTTCCGGGATCTAACAAAATACAATTTCGTTACAATATTATTTATATAATAACTAATAATTATAACTTTAAAAAATATATAAATACATACACTTTATTTTATATATTCCTGTTTTTGTCGGCTATCTTTTTATACCCTATACCACTATGTGGTTTGGGTATAATGACTTTGTGCTGCTGTTTGTAACAACCAAAAATATTTGACCTAGACCCATCTTTAATTATACCGATCGAATCAGAATCACTTTCTGAGTTGATTTAACAATGTCCGTCCGTCCGTCCGTCCGTCCGTCCGTCCGTCCGTCCGTCCGTCCGTCCGTCCGTCCGTCCGTCTGTGTGTCCATGTAAAGCTTGTAATCAAACTGCAGGTCGCAAATATGAATATATTTTGATGAAATTTGGTATATAAGCTTTTGTCGGCCATGGGATGAACGCTATTGAAATTGGTGAGAATCGGTCCATGTTCAGACCTAGCCCCCATACAAATTACCCATATGAAATCGACATAAATTGCCATAAGATCCAAATTGTCATATAGATCTTACTCAAATTGGGTTTGCATGCGTTCATTACATCCACTAATGAGTAGTCCAAAAATGATCCCTTTGACCCCATATAGAACTGCTTCCCGATTTTCACTTAAATCTGTTAAAAAACAAAAATATTGCACTGATTCTTCTCAAATTTTGTTTGTACATATTTTTGCAAAATACAAGAGACTTTACCAAACATGATCAGGATCGGTCCATTTTGGGACCTAGTCCCTTTATAGATATAGCATCCGATATGAACTTTTTCATATCTGCAGCCAAAAAAATTAATAAAAATCCCACTCAAATTTGGTTTTTGCTTATTTTCAATGTCCAGTTAGTTGGGCCTAAGAGATAGGGTTTCTAAACGCATGGTATAGGGTATCGTATAGTCGGTCTAGACCGAATATAATTTTCTTACTTGTTTCAACTTATTATTGTTTTGATCGTCGGTATTTGCCTACTGTATGTCGGTAAATTTGTGCACATTTGTCTGTATCTGTTTTGTAATTTGATCTCTTAAATTATGGTACATTTATTATATTCAACATCTCTAGAGTGTATCTCTTTGCATAATTGTTTTCTTCCTGTAATATTCTAACTTCCTTAAAATTGGGTTTGTGTACCGTAATGGTACGGAGTGCTGCGAGTGTAGTTTTCTGCTCAATAGGTTTATCAATTGCCCTTTGATCCGATCTGTGTGATGACAGCCTCGTTTTTAATTTTGTTTTTGTTGTGCTCACATATACTTTTTGGCATAAGTTTGCTCCGTCTCCTTCGCAACTTATTTGGTAGATGACATTTGACGGTCTTGCTAAACCGTTTATTTACAGAGTTATTAGTATTAAGCGCAATTTCATATTTGTCTTTGTCATAAATATCCTAATTCTTTAAACGTTCGGATAATCCAGAGATGTATGTTACGGATATGTAAATTTTCATTGGTTTTTCCTCTTCAATTATACAGTTCTTGGATTTGACATGTTTAATAAGATCTGAAATAGATTTTCTGGGAAATTCATTTTTCATTAAAGTCTCAGTGATTTCAGGTATATTTTTCTAGTGAAATTCATTATCACTTATTTCCAACACTCCCTTTATGTAATTGTTAGCTGTGTTTATGATTATACGCTTTGGGTGATTAGAGGGGAAGTTGATAAGTCTCCCAGAAGCCACGGATTTTTGATACCAATCTAACTTGAGGATATTGTTCTTTCTTATAACTACCGAATCTACATATGGTAGTTTTTGTCCTTTTCTTCTTCCTTCGTGAATTTTATTTGTCGGTTAAATAAATTTAAAGCCTTTAGAGTTTCATCTACCGCGTCAGTTTTTATTATACCAAACAAATCGTCTACATATTTTGTGAAAAACCTATCAATTTTTCCATGACAATGCCAGCTATTATCGGGGAAGCTGGTGATCCCATAGGCATTCCTTTATTTCGTTCATATAACTTGTCCCCATATCGAAAAAACTGGTATTTGAGTGTAGTTTTCCAAAATATCCCATTTTTCTTCTATTGTTTTAATAGCTAATTGCACCGGAATGCTCGGAAATAAAGATACAACATCGAAGGAGATGAGCATTTCGTCATCCACAATTCTTGTATTATTGATTCGAGACTTAAAATCAATAGCATCCCTGACATTGTATTTAGATCCTGTTGTTAAATTTTCCAATATGTTAACTACGCATTTACATAATCCGTATGATGGTGATTTTATGGAAGAGCAAATTGGCCTTAAGGGTGTACCTTCCTTATGAATTTTGGGAAGGCCGTAGATCCTTGGTGCTAATGATTTTTTTGTTGTTGAGATAATATTCAAAATATCAAAAGAAATGTTAGTTTTTATGTATTGTCGATCTTGTGTTGTAATAATAATTAGTTATTTATAGTTCGGTTCGAGATAATGTATACATTTTCTAATACTAGAAAAGATAATACTTTTATGCAATGTAAGAGAAATTTGGAAAAAATTGAAGACAGCGCTAGATGGAGTAGCTACTTTCGAAAAAAACGACTTGTTCATCTTCAGCATCCTTCTGCCTATTGCTTTAACTCATGCTTAATCAACTATTTAACTCAACATTAGAAAGAAAAGAACATGAGAAATGTTTTTTCTTTCTTTTCATACGAGAGTTAGAACGAACAAGCAGAGTTTTTTCCAATTTATAGCTTTCTCTACATTAACATCGCTTTGATCAATTACAAATCTCGTAATGTGATAAAAGCTCTTTAATTTTTATCGAATTGTTGATTAATAAACGTTCAATTTTAAAAAACTAACTATTAACTATGTAATTTTTTAATTATGTTGGTGTTTACTTAATTTTATGTTTTGCTGTAAACATGTAAAAGTGTGAAATAACTAGGGCAATTTCTTGAAACTATTTACGGTTAAATCCAAAACTAGATTTTATATTGCGCTACTATGACTCTGTAATACCATAATAAAAGAAATTGGTACACAAATAAAAATTACCGATCAAATCGTCAAAATTGGTTAACCGCGCATTTGTGGTTTCAAAATATTTGATTTCATCTTAAAAGTGTTCAGTATATTTTTTTTAATGAGAGTTTTTTTTTTTTAAGGCATATTTATACCTACAAATGGAACTATATAACTGCAAGAGATAATATTGGGTATATAAGAAGTAATGTTATAATAATATATTAATTATCAAATATTTAACATAGTTTTGTCTTCTGCTTTATAACACTTTTAATAAAGTTTCATATAATTTATACTGCCCTCAAACAAAAATTAAAGTGATTGTCACGAAATACCCATCAATGCGAAAAATTCAAAATTTCAAGACACTAGTTTAAACAAGCAGAAGTGTTGAATTTGGCTCTGCCGGATCTTTTATACCCTCTACCTAGGTTTTATCTTTTCATTAATATCTGGACTTATTGTCCAATTTATAACAAATGTAAAGAAAATGTTTGAAAAGTTAACAATTTGATAAATTTGTCTATTAAATTATTAGAACAACCACATTAATTTTTAAAATTTTCAAAGGTGGCACTATATCTTAGGTCATAGTTTGGCACAGTTATGCCCGATTTATCCCATTTTAAATACTGAGCTGTCCGAACTAATGGCAAACAATATTATTCTAAGTTTACCCAGGTAATTAATTAATTTTTGAATAAACGTGATTTTAAGGGACAGACGGACAGACGGATGGACGGACAGACAGATATCGCTAAATCTGCTGGAGGATGAGGATCATATAGCCCTTATGGGAACCCAAATGCATTTTTCAATGCGTTACAATGGGAATGACAAACTGTTATATACTCACTGCACAGTGGCGTATAGGGCATAAAAATATGGACAGAAAAGGCTTCGTTTTTTAAGTTATCATAAACAAATATTAATTCTTAATACTACGGGATAATATAACCAATATAATAATTCTAAATAATTACAATGAGCATATTATAGCATTAACATAATGCCAGATACCCTATACCATGCGTTTAGAAACCCTATCCCTCAGGGTCAACTAACTGGATATAGAAAATAAGCATAAACCAAATTTGAGTGGGATTTTTATTAATTTTTTCGGCTGCAGATATGAAAAACTTCATATCGGATGCTATATCTATATGGGGACTAGGCCCAAGAATGGACCGATCCTGACCATGTTTGGTAAACTCTCTTGTATTTTGCAAAAATATATACAAACAAAATTTGAGAAGAATCAGTGCAATATTTTTGTTTTTTGATAGATCTAAGTGAAGATCGGGAAGCAGCTCTATATGGGGCCTATGACTAAGAGTTGCCCAATAGGAATCATTTTTGGACTACTGATTAATGGATATATTATATACATACAAACCCAATTTGACTAAGATTTGTATGATAATTTGGATCTTATGGCAATATATGTTGATATCATAGGGGTCATTTGTATGGGGGCTAGGTCTGAACATGGACCGATTCTCACCAATTTCAATAGCGTTCATCCCATGACTGATAAAAGATCAAATACCAAATTTCGTCAATATATATTAATATTTGCGACCTGCAGTTTGATTACAAGCTTTACTTGGACACACAGACGGACGGACGGACGGACGGACGGACGGACGGACATCGTTAAATCGAATAAGATAGTGATTCTGATTCGATCGGTATAATTAAAGATGGGTGTATGTCAAATATTTTTGGTTGTTACAAACAGCAGCACAAAATCATTATACCCAAACCACATAGTGGTATAGGGTATAAAAATTGTGTGACGACAGCTACAATATAACAACGAGATACACAAGGATTTTATTATGATGTGTACACTAAGGTGGCCCTTAATAAAAAAAAAGTGTTCAAACTCTCGGTCTCGCCTCTTAGAAACATGCGAATAGCAAAAAACTGAGAAAGTATGAAAACTCACATTTTTCTTCAAATCCGCTGAATTAAAAAAGCTGCCCTGGCCTAATTAAGAACAGGATACTCACAATATTTTAATCTATACTAATAATAATATTAATTAATATAATAAAAAAGGTAATGTGTGTTTGTTTGTTTGTAGCAGGTAATTTCCGTAACTACCCAACTGATCTTCCCGAAATTTTCACTGAGTCTTACTGCAGATATGGGAAGCGCTATAGGATAAAACTTTTTAAATATTTTTAGTGGGCGTGGCACCTCCCACACAAAGTAAATTTTTAATATCATATATATTGAGTACTATGATAGGGAGAGCTTTGCAAGTTTGTGTGAGGTCAACTATTGTTAATATTAGTAGCTACGCCAGAACTGGGCGGGATCGGATAAGTGGGCGTGGTACCTCCCATACAAGTAATAATTCAATATTATATATCTCGAATACTGTGATAGAGAGAGCTTTTCAAATTTGTCTGTTGCCACCTATTATTAATGTGAGTAGTCGGAAAAAATGGGCTGTATCGGACCAATAGGCATGGCACCTACACCTGTGAGAGTCTTGGGACTTTGTGTGAGCCCATAAGTTATTCATGTGATTAGTTAGACAAAAAAGGGCGTGGTCGGAGCGGTGCGCGTAACACTGCCCGTACAAAGTAAATATATGATATATAACTGGTGTACTGAAAAAGGGAAGCTTTGACACTTTGCACTTTGCAAAGCAACTATTTAATGTCATATATCTGGAGTACTGTAAAATAGAGAGCTTTGTGGCTTTGCATGAGCCCATAGGTTCTTTTTGTGATTAGTCGAACAAAAAATGGGCGTTATTGAAGCAGTGGTCGGAGCACCGCTCATGCAAAGTAGATATCTGGTGTAGTATAAAGGGAAAGACTCGACATTTTGCACGAGTCCATCATATATTAATGTGAGTAATCCAATAAAAATTGGACTGATGGGATTAGGGGGCGTGGCATCTCCTATATAAAAAAATATGAAGTACTACGAAAGCGACAGTCTTTTGACAAGTACATTAGTTAACAATGTGATTTGTCTTGGAAAATATATCGCCAAAATCAAAAATCGTCAACCCAAAAATCGCGAAAAATAAAGATCGCCCAAAAAACAAAAATCTTCAAAATCAAAAAAATCGCTAAAACGAAAAATTGCCAATAATATTTTAAGTTCAAGGCCAATAATTAAGTGTTGCCAGATCTAATTTGGAAAATCCATGTTTTTCGCATGGGCAGCTACACTTACCTTGCTCCAGGGTTGGAACACCCAAAAATCTGATAATTGTTATACCGAATGAAAAAAAACATTATATATCAGCAAGTATCGAAATAAAAAAATTTAGACTAATAATCTATACTAGCATAATAAAGAGGTAATGTGTGTTTGTTTGTTTGTAGGAGGTAATCTCCCTAACTACTCATATGATCATTCCGACATTTTCTCAGAGTCTTACTGCGGATAAGGGAAGTGCTACAGGCTGTATTTTTTTAAAATATTTTTAGTGGGCGTGAGATATTCCATGCAAAGTAAATGTTTAATATCAAAATTTTAAGTACTATGATAGAGAGAGTTTTGCAAATTTGTCTCAGGTCATCTATTATGAACGTAAGTAGTCAGACAAAAAAAATGGGTGGGATTGAACAAATGCATGTAGCATCCCCACACAAACTTAATATTAACCCTTAAATGCGCACTGTATCTTTTAAGATACAACCGAAAAAAAAATTACTACAATTCCAATTTTGGACCAAATTTAATAAAAATAAATTTGACGTATTTAAAACATCATAACTCAATATTAAAAAATTATACCTTTAAGAAAGTCTTCAACGCATCCGATTTATTTGCAGTGAAAGTTAAAAATTTAATTTTGTGAAAAATAAAAAAATTTGGTAATTGGATGTTACATAATATTAAAAGAGGATACTTAAGGGATTTTAAAAAAATTCTGGATAGTGTAAAAATATTTCATTAAGCGTAAAATGTGTTTAGAAAAGCTTTCGTTTCAAAATTTGGCTACAGAGCGTTATTTAATGGTTGTATCTTTAAAGATACACTGCGCATTCATCTACAAACTACATATTCGTTTCTATTCGAATTTTGTACTGTGTTACGGTGCAAGTTTATTTATACTTTATGCTTTGAACAAGCAGGTTCTACGTTCGGAGTCTTGCTTTGTTTACATGATTAATTATTTTGAGTGTTTTAATAAACGACAGTGCAATTTAATTGATTTTATAATTTAGAACTAAGAATTATTAAGTCATGTCAGGTTTTAGAAAGGTTGATGGAGTCAATATGACTGATGAGGAAGTTTGTGAATTACTGTGCAATAGTGAGGGTATTACTTACGATAGTATGGACAGCAGTGACTCAGATGAGGATGACATGCAAGTTACAAATTCTTGAAAAAAGAAACCAGAGCTCCAAAGAGATACTAGAAAGCTATTGATTCAGAATGACGATAATATAGAAACTGATAGTGAGGATGAAATTGATATTGAAGGATCTATACATGATTATTTCAAACAAATGGTAAATGATGTTAATAGCCATGACGTTCCGGTCCGATATGAACCGTTATATTTAACACCTTCTAATTCTAATGCAAAGACTTATACGACTTACGGCTCGACAAATATTTGGAATTCTTTTTCTTCCGTGTTTAGTGGGGTTTATATAAATCCCAAGTCACCGGAATTTGAAAAAGTTTTATGGAAAAAGGCACATCTTTAATTTGATGCTAACCAAGTTCAGTTTGGAGGCGATAGTGACCTTACAGACGATATAAGAGCTTTACAAAGGCCTCTAAAAGTTTGGTGTCATTTATTTCTAAAATCATTGGAGGAAGAAATAGTATTGGAAACGCTAAAATATGCTGGTGTAAATCAATCTTTTACTAATACAGTGTCAGATCTGAGAAAATTTATAGGCATTCTCTTTTACACGACGTATTACAAACTTCCAAATTCCAGAGACTATTGGTCTTCAAACAACCACCGAAGTGTTCACATAATACAAGCAAAATTCCTATGAAACACTTTGAAAAAATTCGGCAGCTCCTACATTTTAATGACAATCGTGACAGGCTTTATCTAATTCGGCCGGTTATCGATACCCTAAACATAACTTTTTCTACCGTACCGAAACTGAACAGATTAAGTGTAGATGAGCAAATGTGCCCTACAAAAATGGGAAGTTATATGAAACAGTATTTACCGAACAGACCTAAGAAATGGGGCTTTAAATTGTTTGTACTGTGCGATACAATGGGATACGCCTACAAATTTGAACTCTATAGCGGAGCAACTGAAAAGTTGGCACAGGGTGAGCCAGATCTTCAACCCTCAGCAAACATTGTCGTAAGACTTCTTCGGGAAGTGCCCCGATATCAAAACTTTGTGGTGTTCTTTGATAGTTTTTATACAACAGTACCACTTATAGTCTTTTTGCGCACACAAGGAATTCTGGCTGTTGGTACTATCAGACGCAATAGAATAATGAATTGTAAGTTACGTGAAGAAAAAATAATGATGAAATTCGAAAGGGGTGCAAGTCAGGGATTTGTTGCCAACATACACGGTATTGAAGTGACCACATTATCATGGAAAGACAATAGAATTGTCAACCTAATTTCAAACTATGTCGGTAATAAGCTCCCATTAGATAAATATAATACTGAGAGTGAACCTTTAACAATTAAACGCTTTAACAAAAAGCAAAAATCTATCAAAAGTATTCCATGTCCACAAATCATTAATGATTATAACTGTCACATGGGCGGAATAGACTTGAGGGATAGCTCAATAGGCTGGCATAAAATATAAATGAAAAGCCGCAAGTGAACAATCAGAATATTTTACCACCTTCTTGACATGACAAATGTAAATGCCTGGATTCTTTATAGAAGAATCAACAAGGATAAACCAGAATCTGAAATACGATTGGTGGATTTCAAATTGGAAGTCGCTGATGCATTGTCTTCATATAACACAAAAACTGTTACAGTAAGAGGACGTCCAAACTTAGAAAAACAAATAGTAGAAAAAAGACGACAGCCGAAAACATACCCATCGCCACCGACTGACACCCGGCTGGATGGAGCCAGCCACTGGATTTCAGTGGATAGAAAGGGGAGATGTAAGATGCCTAAATGGCCATGTCAAACAAAAATGTTTTGTACGAAATGTGAGGTAAATTTGTGGGTGACAGCCGAAAAAAAATGCTTCTATGATTACCATAACTTTTAATTATTTTTATTAACTAATTTTGTTGATTTTTTTGTTTTTATATGAATTTTATAAATTTATTTTATTGCAAATTGAATTTACTATATTAATTAAAATTAACTATTATTTTTATAAATAAAAAAGCTTTTTAATACTTTTAGTAATTAAAAAACCCGTATTTTACTTTGAAACCTAAAATGTAGGATAGTGGGCATTGTATCTTTTAAGATACAACCGCTATTTTTTAAAATAATCATACTAAAAAATTAAAAAAAAAACGTGGTACGCAGTTATTATTTTTTTTATTATTTCACATATTATATATTTTTTTCACTAAAATTGGCGTTGTTGCGCATTTAAGGGTTAAATATTATATATCCGAATTACTGTAATAGTGAGAGCTTGGGACTTTGTGTGAGCCCTTTTATTACCATTCGGGGGAAGGGTGTAGCGAAGCACACCGGGTTACATCTAGCTACATATATTTTTTAATAAGACCTTAAAGTCCAATCGTTGATTTCGGAAAATGTCTTGAACAAAATTTGTGAAAAAGTAAAATTGGAGATTTTGAAATAGTGCTAAAAAATACGTACCGTTTTAACATTAATTTAGAACGGCATAACGATAGACGTGATGCAAAATACTTTACATAAGATCATTTTGGGATCAGGTGAACGCCAAAATATTATTGCTATAAATTATTTCAATGTCTTTAAAAATGTGAGCTCGATTTTCTTAATCAAGTGGTCTGCGGCGCATTTATTGCCTGGGG
The DNA here is from genome assembly GCA_963682025.1 of Cordilura impudica. NCBI lineage: Eukaryota > Metazoa > Arthropoda > Insecta > Diptera > Scathophagidae > Cordilura > Cordilura impudica. Next base: position 180,881,434 of record OY821517.1, read on the forward strand.
AACTTAATATAACTTTGCTGTTTTTCAACCGATAATAGATTTTGTTATTTTATTAGAAAGAAAATTTACTCTAGATTATGGTTTATATATTAATTTAATTGAAACGCAATCATTAATGTCAAAATTTTTGTGAAAAACGATTTTTTTATAATTTTTACACATAAATTCATATTTGAACTTTGAACTCAATGCGCGTCCAGAAAGCATTATCAGATTTGGTTCAAATTTTACATACTAAACTTCTAGATCCAGTTTTACAATAATAAAAGTCTTTTTTCATACAAACCGCTGTCTCCCTAATGTACATATATTGTAAAATTTAAAATGAAAAACACAAAGAATAGTACTACTGCTACTATGTTTATATTCACTATCGATAATATCAATAGTTCTCAAATATTGAAAATATCGATAGCATAGAAAACTATCGATTATTATAATGCATGAAACAGAAAGACGACAGCGGCTACACGCCTACAGCCTGTCAAAAGTAAAATACACTTGTTTATATGAAAAAGATTATTTTGACACCAACACAGCTACACGGCTACACAACAACTGTTGTCGCTGTATTCAACTTAGGATAATTTCTATTTTTGTTGGCTGCAAAACAAAAATGGTGTTGACAATATAATAAAATATGTAAATAAAATTTGTGCTATGAAATATTTTATTTTGTTAAAAAAAAAACATCGCAAAATAAAATGCTATAATTCGATTAATAATCAAAAGGGGTTGAGCAAATTTATTTATTTATTTTTACGTTATAATAATGCATTATAAATAAGTAATTGTATATTTAAATCAAGTTTATATACAATCATGTATGTTTTTCTATTTTAATAAAGTAAAAAAAAAAATTGGCAGTACTGAAATAAAAATGCATTTGTATAAAAACAGCTGTTTATATTGTTGTTATATATTGCTGTCATTTTCAAAAAAATCAAGTAACTTTCTGCACGAATACAATTGCAGCCAGCAGCATTTGTAATCGTATGTTCATGTAGCCGCAGTCGTCTATGTTTTTCATACATAAAGGTTAAAAATTGTGTGGCGACGGCTACACTATTACTATAAGATACACAAAGATTTTACTATAATGCCTACAATAGGGTGGCCCTTAATAAAAAAATTGTTCAAACTCTCGGTCTCGCCTCCTAGAAATATGCGAATAGCAAAAAAAACTGAGAAATACAAAATTTTGGGTCAATCAAAAAAATTTAAAGGTGGCTCAACGCGACTGAAAATTTCATGCGGAAAATATGACTTTTTTCAGATTTTACGAAAATTTCGTTATATTGTGTAATTTTTTGGACAAGTTGTTATATGAAACGATTTCATTACTAAATTGTCTCTCTAAGAAGCTATATAACTTCAAAATAGAATAAAAAGTCGCCAAGAAATAGCAAATGCCCAGATCACTTTTGTGTAAAAAAAAAAAAAAATAGGTCGTGATATTTGACGGATATTTGTCTCCATACCAATGAGCCCTCAGACATGAATTATTGTTTTATTACCACGTTTTTAACCTATTGCGCAATGAGACCAAAGATGGAAAATTTTTTTGATAAAATTTTGAAAACTTCTTTTTAAGTCTTAAAAAATTTTTTTACACAAAATTTTAAACAATGGATCTGGCACTTTGAAGTTTTTTCTTAAATATATGTTAGAGATTACTGTGTGAATTTTAAGTATATTCCTCTGCCAGAGGAAAGTGTGTACAAATATTATTTTATTTAACCTGTAAAAAAATTAAATTAAATACAAATTGTGAGTTACTCAGTTATGATTAAAGTAGAGCTCGTGTTTTTACTAAAGAAGTTTATAAATATTATATTATTTTAGCTTTAAAGTAATATTTATCACACAATTATGCCATTAGGTCTAAGAATGACAGCAATATGTGGAAAATCCAAAGTATGGAATTTTTTAACAAAAAGTCCTGTTGGGAAACCCATTGCAAAATGCAGTATTTGCAAAAACGAATGTAGGAAAAGCGGTAATACTACTGTATAGGATACAGCAATTAAAAATGAGCCCTAATTATCTGATCAAAGACAAGTATATTCTTAATTTTCATCTAAAGAAACGTACGATATGAATAGCTCTAGACACAAATTAATTTTTACGGAAATTAACGTATTTAATTGCAAGAGACTTTCAGTAAGATGCTGGGTTTAAAGAATTTGTGAATGCAGTTGATAGCAATTTAACACTTGCAATGAGAAGAAGATTTTTAAAATTAAGCGAGATGCTTACAATCATCATTATATCATTTAAGAGTTTACCTTCGCCTACAATTGTTATTACATCGCATGAAGCTGATATTTTTCAGAAATTTTGAGAGTGGAACAACAATAGTTTCTGGAGACCATTAAATTGGTATTTAATTACTTATTTTTTTATTTTATTATTATTATTATATATTAATTTAATTATTAACACAAATAAACAAAAAAAATTATTTTTCAAGATTTCTATAGAAAAAAAGAGATTTTTTTCCTGAGGTTAACATATTGCGGGTATTACAGTATCGAAAGTATGAAATTTTAGTTAGGTATGTTACATACCATCGGAAAGATTAATTTGTCTAGTTTCAAAGTGTATGCTTTATTTTTAAGGTTTTGAAAGCACTTACACACTAATAGGAAAAAAATTCAAATTAGTGCATATTAGGGCGGGTCGATTTTAAAATCGCCGATTGCTCAGTGATCAAAATAAGAAACTTTGCCGAAGGAACCATACCTCTTAAACGAATTCTGATGTCCCAACTTTTGACCTGTCTGTCTGTCTGTCTCACTTTGACCCATTTAGAGTGCCCCAATCGAGTCCAAATGTACGATTGACCCCCCTAACTTTGGAGGGCCGACTGAAACTCCCCTGCGGGGTTCCCCATATAAACATTTAAAAAAATCACCATTTTTGGCACTTTGCATGAAAAAATCAGCGAAATGTCTATGTTTTTTCTTTATTTTTATTTATTTATAATAATATTTATTATTTATTTATAATAATATCTATTTTTTCTCTTAAGAAATTTATTTAGTCGGAACATATGTAAATGAAAAATTAATTAAAGTTAGTTATAGAAAAGAAACTAAAAAAAATTATTGTTTGAAGTCTTTTTTACTTTCAAGTCTGGGCATACATACACGTTGCTCCTTGCTCTTCAATTTCCATCACAAATGCATCCATTGTTAGTCTTCTCTGATTATGTTGATCGTGCATAAACACTTTGAGGCGTTCGGGAACCAAGTCGCATGCAAATCGCATTTACATATTCCAATGTAAAAAATTGTTTCCAGAGATATTACATACTCTGTAGATTGTTGGGTTTTGTTTCTTCTCTTGATTTGGTCTAGATATTTGTCAAGCAATCTATTCAATTTATTACATACACTTTTTTTCAGCATTATTTCCATACCAAGTTTTTCCCGAATTCCAATCAACTTATCTTGTACTTGAATAGTGAATGATTTATACGAAAACTTTTTTTGTTCTGTTTTAGCATGTTCGCTTAAGTAAAAATAATATCTCAAGATATCCAGATGGGTTGGTAAATTGAGATCAGTCAAATCAGTAGACACACCAAAAACAGTAACATCATGCTTGGGTATATGACTCATTGGGTTTTCGATAGTTGTTGTTGTTACTTCATCTTGCGGTATAGAGGATGGTGGATTCATTGTAAACTATTAGATTTGGAATGGTCACTTCACTTCTTATTTTTTTTAAATATTTTTTTATCTGAAATTAGCACTTCACACTTTGAGTTCTTCACAACGACTTAATGCATTCACAAAAATTGTTGCGTTATATATGGTCTACGAGACGAGGTAATAAGAATGAAATGGTAATTTAAAACCCACACAAGCAATTTTACGACCTGCAATTGTGTCACAGTGATACGTTCATTTTTTAAAAGGGTTGAATAAAAAACCCACACAACTAAGTTTACGATATGCAAATGCATCACAGTGATGCCTTGGTTTTAAAAGGGTTGTAAAAATCGCTAATTTCTAAAAAATTTTTTAATTTCTTTTCTATTACTAAGTTAAATTCATTTTTTCATTTACATAAATAAACTCCAAAAAGAAAAAAACAGGCATTTCGCAGATTTTTTCATGTAAAGTGCCAAAACTTGCGATTTTTTGAAATGATTATATGGGGAACCCCACAGGGGAGTTCCAGGGATGTGCCTCTGCCTAGGTGAGTCGGCCCTCCAAAGTTAGTGGGGTCAGTCGTACAGTTGGACTCGATTGGAGCACTCTAAATGGGTCAAAGTGAGACAGACAGACAGACAGGTCAAAAGTTGGGACATCAGAATTCGTTTTAGAGGTATGGCTCCTTCGTCAAAGTTTCTTATTTTGATCCCTAGAATACGATTTTCACTGAGCAATGGGCGATTTTTTTGCCTCCCCACAAATCGACCCGGCCTAGTGCATATGCTAAAAATTGAAAAACCGTTGTCTTGAGTTACAAAACATTTTTTTTTTTTTTTTTAAGATATCCCACTCGCATCCCACTAAGCAACCAAAAAGCTCTTAAAGGAAAAAACCTAAGCTTTCTTTTGAGCCTAAAAAAAAATTCTTTTTTGAAAAAAGGAAAAAAAATTTTTGATTTTGAAAAAAAAAGTCAAAAAAAAAATTTTTTTTTAAAATTGAAAAATTTTTTTAAAATTTTTTTTTTTCCGAAAGACTGAAGAAATAGCTATATATAAACTATTTGGGACAAATTTTGCATAGAGCAATAGGTAAAATGTTATATGGATGAGAAAAAACACCAGTTTGGTCAAAATGTAAAATTTTGACCCCCTCTAACTCAGAGAGTTCTGAACCAATCTTGTTGAAAAATTGTGTCTGAGCTACTACCCTATAGCACTAACCTTGGTGCATCGGTTTTTAAAATTGGATCACTTGACATGAAACACCCCATTTATATTATTTTCAAATTTTAATTATGTAAAATGTAATGATTCTGTGCAATAGTAATAAGATTTTAAGTCTTTGGGCACGGAAAACCGAAACAAATAAATAAATAAAAATAAATAAATTAATAAAACAAAAAATTTAAAAATCCTCGCTACTTAATAATTATCGAAAAATATCGATAATGACCACTGTCGATATTTTCCCATCACTACTGCAAACTCACAACCTACATATACATATGATCTTGCCAGGAGACATAATTTTTATGTGAGTTCTAAATCTCCAACACATCTAGGAAATTTTGCTATTTCACAAATCTTGGTGATTACAAGATTTTTTCTTCTGTAGATGAATGTTTGATATACTTATAAATCAAACAAAGATTTTCTTGCAACATAAACGTTTTTAATAATTCTGCTTGCTTTGATCAATTCCTTCGAAACCTACAATAGCTATTTGGAAGCTTCCAGAGGCATAAAGTCACAAGTCTATTTACAACTGGAGGCTTGCTGAACTGTTTGTGCATCTACTAGTGCAAATATTATTTTTTTCACTTAGCATTTCAATATTTTCCATTCTACTCGGTGAGAAAAGTTTCAATCTGTACTTTCGCTTGAAAGCCGAAACCTACTCATAAATACTGGATCACTCCTGTTGATTTTTGGGATTTTATTTGTTGAAAATATTTCAAAGTTCTTAGCTCCGGTAATGCTAAGTCAATTTTTATTTGTACATATGTATTTAATATAATTAAATTTTTTTTAAATTTTTTTTTTTAAATTATTTGAATTATATTTATTTGCTTAACGCATTATCCAACTTCCATCTTACGTGTATGAAAGACTAAAGTTTACCCAACTTGTAAGTCATGCCTACGAGTAAAACTTATATGGTTTGCACGATAGGTATTCGTTGAAGTTAGGGGCAGAAATAATACTCCTCTTAATATAAAAAACTGAAATATTGATAAAAAAAAAATAAAATAAACGAGACATATATTTTAGATGTAGCTTTAAGATTGATTTGAAATTCATCACTTATATAATACAGCATCAAAACATAACATTGTAATATCTGAGAATTCAGTTATTTCTCTATGCGTACATACAGTAATGTGAAAAATAGTAAAGGCAGTAATATGCAAGACATACATACATTTGAGTCAAAAGAATTTACTGTTTGCTTATAAACTAAAAAAAACAAATGCCGTTGGGATACCACCCAAATCGGGAAGTCTAATGACTTATTTATTATGTAATATAGAAAATATATACGCATTTTTCATCTGAAAACAAATAAAGACACTTCTGCTTTTCGAGCAACTAAAAACAAGAAAACGCCAAAGAAAGCGGATTTGCACTAGTTGTTAATTCAATATATTTATAGTTTGTTTACTACTGCTCGGCATAGTCTGGGCATGGAGTCAACCAAGATTTGACAGACTTATATCGAATCCATAAATTGGCAAAACTCATGACTTTCCTCTAATCGAAGTCTTTACTATATTCCACAAATTTTCTATTGGGTTTAGATCCGCGAATTTTGGTGGTCGCTCTACGATAGTGAGACTGTTGTAGTTAAATCATTTTGGCATTTTGGCGTGTTTTTGGCGCCTTTGAGCTGTTGGAACGCCCATTTCAACGGTTTCAAGAATTTTAATATAATCTGTTGCCTTCATAATGCCCCTGTATACGATGCACTGGTCCCACATCATTTAATGAAAATGCGTCCATGTTTAACTCTTTTAACAGTAAACGTAATGTTGTGCGATGTGTTGGTAGGTCTTCATACATGGTGAACATCCCGATCTGGGTTAAAGAATATAATTTTGGTTTTGTCAGACCAACGAATATTACGCCATTATTCTTTAGGCTAGTTGAAATGCTTTTCACCAAATCCTAATCTTTGTTTTGCGGTATTCTTAGATACCTTTCTTGGGCTTTTCACTAATAAGTATTGTGCGGATTGGCGATCAATAATAAGTCGTTTCTTATCTGTTTAGAAGAGGTAGAGTTATTTGTGTTTACACGGCTCATCCGACTCTTTTCACGCTAGGTGTAATTTTGGTTTTCTACCGCATGTTCCCATTTAAAAGCATCTCCTACCGTTCTTTTTGAAACTCTGAGTATCTCTGACACCTTTCCATGAGAATTTTCTGCGATAAATATATTTTTAAGTCATCTTAGAAGAATACTGATTTCTTGGGAATTGTGTGCAATTACTGAAAATTTTATAACGGCATTTTTATTTATTTTTTTGTAATTAACAATAGGAAAATCAATTCCGTTACTTACCACCAATGCTCTTATTTTGCTTATACCCTTATTTTGTTCTTGCACATCTCTGCCCTTATTATTTTTCACATAACTGTACTTGAATACTCGTGCACACTCCAACCAAACGTACGTGAAAAACGGAAATAATAAACCAAACGCACTCACTGTCATATACAAAAATTGCTCTTGTAGAAAATATGTTTGTTTCCTTTCAGGATTTCTTCGAATTCGCTGTAGCTAAATTTCATTGTTTTGCATGTCTTCGTAGCTAAGTTTATTCAAAGGTAAATAAGTCGAAAACACGTGCTGGTTATTCATGTAATGATTATTAAGTTTTGGTGTGTAATATCTATAGTCAGGGTACTATGACTATGTGCTGGTAAGCGAATCTTTCTAAACTACATGGCCTAAACTCACTTTAAATTGAAGCGATCGGAATCAGCTGATTGTTTTTAGAAATATTTGGCTGTTTTTAGAAAGAGAAGCTTTCATCAAAGACGATTGAAATTGTTGAAACTAAACAATTTCCATAAGTTAATAGATAATTAGAGGGCCTCAAAATAAAAGTGTTCAAAATTAAACAAAGACATGTTTTATGATAATTAAAAAAAAAAAAAAATATTTCTGCTATAATCGCTCATATTAAAAGACCCTCCAGAAATTGCATTTATTATGCATACAAATTTTATGCATAAATCTTCCATTCTTCACCAAATATTATGTGTGCTTGGACCTGTAATCTTTTCCACTGGCAAGTGCGAATAAAAACTACGAATATATTTGTGTTTAATGAAAGTGAATTATTTATTTGACTTCTTATTCACTACAGAATTAAAGTTTCGCGTTGAAAAAATTAACTAAACAAGAGCATTCACAATGATGGCTTTAATCAATTTCTCTAAGTTGCAAAAAGTGGCGTCAAATTTCATGACCTAGTGTTGTTTTTGGCACAAAAGTGATGTGGGGCATTTGATATGTTTTGGCGAGTTTTTATTAGATTTTGAAGCTATATAGCTTTCTGAAAAGATAATTTTATACTGAAATCGACAACTTGTCGAAAAAATATAACTGTAGAACGAAAGGTTCATAAAATCTGAAAAAAGTCATAGTTTCCCCATAAAAACAAAATTTTCAATCGATTTCTTTATCCAATTGTCCCCAAACTTCACATTTATTAGTTTTATACAGAAAGGAAAGAAACTGGACCCCGAGAGTCCCCAAAATCGAATTTTCATTTTTAACGCTTTCACGACCAATATATGTATGTCCCATTTTTATTTTTCTTATATTTTCCACATTTCCCGACCGATTTTTTTAAAGCTGACTTGGGTCGACAGAGAATAGTTTTAGCTTTCAGACCATACCAAAAACGTTGGCATATGTATTCTCAGGACCTAAGAATACATTATGCATTTTTTTAATCATATTTGGATGTCATTAATTCGGACGTTATTGAACCAAAAACATTAAGATTTTTATATAACATGGACCAGTACCTACGGTTTTCAGAAACATCAAACTATTTGGAATTGGTTTATTTTTCAGCAAAATTCAGTACGGGACATATATGTCCAGTTAGTCGTTAATGGTAAAAAAGATGTTTTATAGTTTTAAATTAAAAAAACTCATAATATTAAATCAACAATTAATTAAACTCTAATTAAAAAAACTTAGAAAAAGGTTAATTCTAAATATCTCAAAAAGTCAAAATCTATTATGGTAATCTTCGAAGCAACCACGGTTTGTTTGTGAAACAAAAAGGTTTTCCTTTCCATTTTTAATACAAACTAAAAAAAGTAGTAATAGATTCTCTGTTATCTATATTTATAAATTTACAACAAATACAAAACCAGAACTAGAGTTATTTATCTAAAAAATAAAAACAAAAATCACTGACTTGCTTTGAGCGGAGTTGACGACCAATGGGATATATATGTCCCATGGATTTTTTCCTTGAAGGAATTGAAAAAAAATATGTTTGACGACACTTTTGTTTAGTATTGTTTGGTGGTTAAGCACGAATCCACAAAAAAAAATTTTTTCTATCATTTTAGGTTTGGTCGTGAAAGGGTTAAGGACCATTCTAATATAATATATCTTGATATAAAAGGCTGGGCTCCAACTGTCGAAGTGGCATTCAAATTATTCAACGATTGCAAACTGTACGGGCGAAATGCACTTAAAAACAAGTAATGAAAACATCACTAAAACACTTGGTATGTCGTGGAAACCCCAAGAAGATCGATTCTGGTTTCTTTTGAGATAACACCTGTCGTAGTTCCAACTAAGAGATCGATTTTGTCAACTGTCGAAAAATTTTTGTTATTCTTGGATTACTATGTCCCATCGTAATTTCACGAAAAATTTTAATTCAAGAAATGTGAAAACAAAATCTGCAGTAGGATGATCCATTAAACCAACGGTTGTCGAGTCGCTGGCAACAATCGAACAAAGTTTTTCGCATATTATCAAAATTGAAGCTCCAAGATTTATCGGAATCTCTCCAAAATCAAAATTTCAAAACCACGGATTTGCAGATGCGCCCCAACTAGCATATTGTTGCTGTATTTATGTACGCGTGGCTTATCAAACTGAGTTTAAGTCAACTTTACTTGCAGCGAAATCGAAGGTAGCTCCAGTTGTTCAACAATCTTTGCCGCGCCTGGAGCTTTGAACCGCATTATTGCTATGCCGAAAATGGGAAAAAATAAAGCTCAAATTTGAGCGTTTCACTTATCGTATTTTATTTTGGTCAGATTCAAAAATCGTTTTAAATTGGCCCACCAATCATTCAACATCTTACATATGTTTTGTCGCAAAGAGCGTGTCAGAGATTCAGAATCTAACTCACAATATATCTTGTAATCATGTCCCTTCAAAACAAAATCCTGCGGACGTGGTTTCGATAGGGTATCTGGCAAATGAATTGAATAATACAATTTGGTCTACCGGTACTGAATTTATTTCGAAAACTGAAGAATTTTGGCCGAAAAGTGACATTGTAAACGTGGAAGTTCCCCAAGAGTAACTAAGAAAAACCGTATTCAAAAAAACTATAGGCGTCGAATCAATAATCAACCAATTAATTTCTCGTCCATCTTCATATCTTCGCATTGTTCGTATCATGGCTTATATTAATCGTGTTATCGACAGGCAAAAACGAAACCTTTTCATAACTTCAGACGAGTTAAAATCAGCGTTCTGGAGAATTGTATATCTTATTCAACAGAAAACATTTAAAGAAGACATTAATCTTCTTAACAAAGGAAATACATTAAAACCAAGTCTTCAGAAACTGTCTCCCTTTTTAAATGAGACACAGTGTTGCAAATTAACTTTAGTCATAATTCGAGTTGGTGGACGTCTGGCAAATTTACCACTACCGTACGACACCAAATTTCCATCAATTTTACCAAGAGATCATTCCTTTAGAACAATTATCGTCAGCTATCTTCATCGCAAACACGTACACGCTGGACCGAAAGCACTTCTTGGAATTCTACGATAACAAGTATGGGTAATCAACGCTAGAAATTTCGTCAGAAAAGTGGTCTGAAGTTGCGTTCATTGCTTCATATATAATTCCCGATTGTTACAACAAATAATGGGTGATCTTCCTGCCGATCGCTTGAAGGTCCGTTTCTTATTTCAGGTCCTGTGGTCCTTTCTGCACCTCTTATCGTATAAGAGGGAAACCACCCTACAAAACTTATGTAGCTATTCTTGTTTGTTTTGCCTCTAAGGCTATTCATATTGAACTGGTATCAGATCTGTCAACTAATACTTTTCTTTTATGTCTTATAATGGGTATTGGTCGTCGTGGCATTCCGCAAAGGCTATACTCTGACAATGCAACTAATTTCGTGGGTGCTAGCTCAAAACGTCAAGAGTTTAAACAAAGATTCTTCCGTGATGCTAACGTCAATGTGCTCATGCGGTATAGTGCAATTACTGGCTTTACATTTTCGTTTATTCCCCCTCGATCTCCCCATTTTGGCGGCCTTTTGTAGTCAGCGGTTAAGTCTTCAAAATATGAAGAATTTCAAACCATTCTTATTGAAGTGGAAGCCATTTTAAATTCTCTGCCATTAGCACAAAATTTGAGAAGAATCAGTGCAATATTTTTGTTTTTTTGTTAGATTTAGGTGAAGATCGGGAAGCAGCTCTATATGGGGCCTATGACTAAGAGTTGGCCAATAGGGATCATTTTTGGACTACTGATTAATGGATATAATATGTAGATACAAACCCAATTTGACTAAGATTTGTATGATAATTTGGATCTTATGGCAATATATGTTGATTTCATAGGGGTCACTTGTATGGGGGCTAGGTCTGAACATGGACCGATTCTTACTAATTTCAAAAGCGTTCATCCCATGGCCGATATAAGCTTATGTACCAAATTTCGTCAAAATATATTCATATTTGCGACCTGCAGTTTGATTACAAGCTTTACATGGACACACAGACGGACGGACGGATGGACGGACATCGTTAAATCGAATCAGATATTGATTCTGATTCGATCGGTATAATTAAAGATGGGTGTAGGTCAAATATTTTTGGTTGTTACAAACAGCAGCACAAAGTCATTATACCCAAACCACATAGTGGTATAGGGTATAAAAATTAATATTTTACTGGTGTAAGTATGTATTGCTCTAAAAATAGTTTTTATACCCTATACCACTATGTGGTTTGGGTATAATGACTTTGTGCTGCTGTTTGTAACAACCAAAAATATTTGACCTAGACCCATCTTTAATTATACCGATCGAATCAGAATCACTTTCTGAGTTGATTTAACAATGTCCGTCCGTCTGTCCGTCCGTCCGTCCGTCCGTCTGTGTGTCCATGTAAACCTTTTAATCAAACTGCAGGTCGCAAATATGAATAGATTTTGATGAAATTTGGTATATAAGCTTTTATCTGCCATGGGATGAACGCTGTTGTAATTGGTGAGAATCGGTCCATGTTCAGAGCTAGCCCCCATACAAATTACCCCTATGAAATCGACATAAATTGCCATAAGATCCAAATTGTCATATAGATCTTACTCAAATTGGGTTTTGTATGCGTTCATTACGCCCATTAACGAGTGGTCCAAAAATGATCCCTTTGGCCCCATACAGAGCTGCTTCCCAATCTTCACTTAAATCTATTAAAAAACAAAAATATTGCACTGATTCTTCTCAGATTTTGTTTGTATATATTTTTGCAAAATACAAGAGACTTTACCAAACATGATCAGGATCGGTCCATTTTTGGACCTAGTCCCCATATAGATATAGCATCCGATATGAACTTTTTCATATCTGCAGCCAAAAAAATTAATAAAAATCCCACTAAAATTTGGTTTTTGCTTATTTTCTATGTCCAGTTAGTTGGGCCTAAGAGATAGGGTCTCTGAACGCATGGTATGGGGTATCGTATAGTCGGTCTAGACCGATAATAATGCAGTGTTTCAGATAGAAGTTGATACTTTTATTAAAAAAAAAAAACATTTTTGTTAAAAAAAAAAAACATTGAAATATGCACTGCTCAAGAATGAAAAACAATTACATTTAAATTCAAATGGCTTTCGTATTTAATGCTTAGTTATCGGCAGCTGTAATAAAATGGTAACCGTACCAACAGTGGTTATAATATTAGGACACAGTTGGAGGGTATCAAAGATTCGACACAGCCGAATTTAACATTATTGCTTGCTTTATTTTTGGAATATTATCCTTGACGATTTTTGTTTCTTTTCTTAACATACGAAGTTTGCAGTTATAACATGTTTTTTAGCATGGCGCGTAACCGTAAAATGTCATATTTTAGTTACAAAATGCTGTAAAGTGGCAATTACATGCAAATAAAGTTTTATGGTGATTCGTTGGAATTTGTTCTGTTCAAAGTTGAATTGTTTTTCGCTAAACTGAAGCTTAATGCAGAAAAATATGAAATAATGCTATAGCAAATGAATGAGAAGATTATATTTTATGTTGTATAAAATTTTCGGATCTAAGTATTTTTTTCTCTTAATAATAAGAATCAAATTTTATTGTGTTAGGGTACGATGTAAACTTAACTTTCACATTTGATATATCGTATACTAGTCGTAAATCGATCCTCAAAAACAAATACAAGGTGTATATCAAAAATTGCCATAGTTTTCTTTTAGTTATAGGTTTTATTTTTTTTGAACAAAATCTGCCACCACCATAGCACCATTACTTATTTTAAAGCTGAATTAATTCTCAAAGGAATGTGCCATTTCAAATAATGGATGTGTCATTTCAATAAAATATTTCATTCTCAGTTTATGCTGGAAGTCCTTCGACAAGCTTTGGGCAGTGTTACATGCTTTGGCTTTCAATGTAATCCACCATTTCCTTTAAAAATCTTTTACGTCCATGACAGTCTTCAAATAATTTTGTTTCTTTCAATTGACCAACATTTCTTTTTCTGAATTAATGTCGTTTTTAAACATTTTAGTTTTAATTTCCTAAAGCAAATTTTTATTGTTTTGCAGCTTAAGAGATGAAGCTAAATAAGTATACCAGACAAATTATTATTAACTAAACTTTTCCATTCCAGTAGAACTTTCGGAATCTGGAAGTATTTCTTCGTCAGAAGCAGTCTAATCTTTTAGGGCCTGGAAGTATGTTTAAGTTTGCTTTGGTGTAAATTTCCTCACCCACAGAAACGCATATATTTTTCTTTCTCAAATTTTTATATAGTTCGATCTAGTTTTTTGCTTTTCTTTTGATGTCCTACACTCTAGACACATTGCATTTTTCAGCTATATTGATATTTGTTTTTCATTATTTTGAACCATCTCACACTGCGTTAAAATCGGAGTTCAGAAAAAAACACACACTGAATAAAAAAAACTCGCATATATACGTAAGCAAACGTAGCTCAGACCAACAAATACATATTTTTATTTTCATATCAATTATGTATGTTTCTAAATTATGTACGGTGCTGAACACAATCATGACTGTGTTTCGTTTTAATATTTCGTTATCTACACGAAAATTTTTCTATCATGTATTTTTTGTTTCGAACACACGTAAACCACACAAAATCGAGTGTAACTTTATTTTAAGTTCGTGTTCTGGTACGTGTACTGCGAAAAAACAGAACATGAACAATAAATGGGTTCGAGTTCACTAATATTTTAAGTTCGTGTTCTGGCTCGTGCACTGCGAAATATTAAAATATCAATTCGCGATCTGATACATCCCGATAAAAACGACGACAATTGTTTCAACGAAATTTATTAAAATTTTATTGACCCTTTTTTATGACTTACGTTGAAGTTGTTTACAATTGTCAAATATTTTCAAATTTGATTGACCCATTTTTATGATCTACGTTGAAATTGTCTACAACTGTTTTTATTGACTGGTTTTCATTTTGATAAAAGATGGTAATAAAAGACTTTAGACACAAATACTATTTAGGATCATAAAAGTAACACTTGTTGGTTGTTATGTTTTTTTATATTACCCACCCCTATTTTCGCAACCAATTAGTGTCAATAGAATTAATTGTGAAATTATATTGATCATTTTTGATGATGCACTAAACAATTGTTTTTTTTCCCTGTTTGTGTTTTAAATTCGTAACAAACGACTAAAACAAAAACAAAATTTTGCATCATAATAATTACACTTGTGTAATTTTTTTCAGAAAGGAATTTTATGAAGTCTATTACAAAAAAATTTACAATCCTTTTCTAAAATTACATACTGTTTTTATTGTTTCTGTTTTTGCGATGGTTTGCATACATTAGCACAAATTCCCCTCTGTTATTTTGCCAACAGATGAGTGTCAATAGAAATAATATTTACAATCCTTTTTTTAAGTTATGTAAGGCTACATGGGTTTTTCTCCAAATTTGATTGATCCTTTTTTATGATTTTCGTTGCAATTATTTACAATAATTTTTTTTTTTTTTGTAATTTTCGTTTCATTTCGTAGACGAAAAACCCAATTTTGTGGCATAAAAGACACACTTGTTGGTTGCTAGGTTCTTTTGCAAAAATTTTTTTTTTGTAACAAATAACTTTAGACACAAACACAATGTTGCATCACCAAAAATACTTGCTGGTTGTTAGGATGTTTTGCATCCATTAACACAATCACCCATCCTTAATTTGCGAACCAATTAGTGCCAATGCATAAACACGAACTTAAAATATAACTGAACTCGAACCTGTTCTTTGTTCATGTTCAGTTTTTTCGCAGTACATGTACCAGAAAACAAACTTAAAATAAAGCTACACTCGAATCTGTGTGGTTTATGTATGTTCGAAACAAAAAATATATGATAGAAAAATGTTCGTGTAGATAACGAAATTTTAAAACGAAACACAGTCATGATGTGTTCGTCACCGTACAAAATTTAGAAACACGCATAATTAATATGAAAATAAAAATATGTGTTGGCTGCATTAGAACGAAACATTGTGTGTTTCATGTATGTATTTTCTGAACCTTGGTTAGAATTGCCTGTTTTCTTAGACTTATAAAAAAAAAAAATTTAATTATCGTCAAAACTGTTGATACCCGGTTAAAGTATATAAAATTCTATAGCTGTTGTCGTTAAAATTAATACCAAACGTGCTCTGGTGTTTTTGTAGTGAAACTTAAACTTTAACTGTGAAGTTGGTGGTAATTTTTTCCCTCTCCTTAAATGTTTTGTACTAAAAAAGAAAGGGTTGTGAAATACAATGACTGCTATATTGATATTAATATAACAAAAATTTAAAGTTTTTTTTTATTATTTTACATTAAAAAAGTAGTAGCTTAATTCTAAAAAACAAATAATTGTAATGAAATGTTTTGTAATAATATTTTTAGTAAAAAATGAGGGATAAAATTTACCACAATGTCACTGATTTCATACCAAAATTTCAACTCTATAGTTAAAGGACAAAAGTCATACTTTATTGAAATTTTTGTGCATAAAAGGCTGAAAAGAGTAAAAATTTTGCTTTGTAGAAATGTATTTATTTGAAAAAGTAAATCAGAAGTAAACAGCTTTGCTATGGAACCATCAAGGCAAGCTTATTTTGCAAATATTTCTTTAACATTTGTGTAACAAATTCTATGTGAAAGTGTTTAAGTTTTTGTTATTTACATTGGATGTGCAAGAAAAAACTAAAGGTTTTATATTTTAAGTGGATATTAGTTATTGTTTGTAGCTTATTTTAAAGATGGCACATCGCACTATTATATTGCAAAATTTTACGACGCTTTTTTCTGCTTCTTAGGAGCTATGCATCTTTTATGCAAGTCCAACATCAGTGAAAGTACCTAAAAATCATATTGGTCTCGCGCTTGTTGCCGATGTCTGTGTTATGTTGTTTTTTGTGTAAGTTGCAGGCTAAAACGGTTTATGAAAAAATAATAGCAACTGACACAAAAGAAGAAATTCGAGAAAATTTAAAGAGTCAATTATAGTTGGCCAACGAATGATTGGAATATGACAAAACGTTTTTTCTAAAACGCTAAGAAATCGGCCGGAGCAACCAAAACTAGATTATAGTTTAATAAAAAGAAGTAAGAACATTATAGTCCGTCTGGACCAGCTATACGATATCCTATACTACTCGTTTAGAGACCCTTACTCTTAGATCCAATTAATTAGATATAGAAACTAAGAATAAACCAAATTTGAGTGGCATTGTTTTTAATTTTTTTTTACCTCCGGATATGAAAAAGTTCATATCGGACTAGGTCGATTCTAACCATATTTGGTAAGGTCACTTATTTCTTGCAAAAGTACACAAATTAAATTTGAGAAAAATCTGTGAAATATTTTTGTTTTTCTATAGATTTAAGTGAAGATCGGGAATCAGCTCCATATGGGGGCTATGACTAAGATTTGTTTATTTTTGGACTACTGATAAATTGATGTAATAAACCTACACAAACCTACTTTGATCGAGATCGATATGATAATTTGGATATTATTGTAATTTAAGTCGATCTCATGGGGTCATTTGTATGGGGACTAGGTCTGAACATGAAATTATTTTCACCAATTTCAATAGCGTTCATTCTATGGCGATAGAAGCTTATATACTACTTTTCATGGAAATATATTAAATTTTGCAACCTGTAGTTTGATTACAAGATTTAAATGGCCAAACAGACACACGGACAGACGGACGGATGGGCGGACATCGCTAAATCTACTCAAAAAGTGATTCTGAGTCGATCAGTATAATAAAAGATGGGTCTAAGTGAAATATTTTTGGTAGTTACAAACATCAGCACAAAGTCATTATAGCCTGGTTTAGGGTATAAAAATTCTAGTCTCAGTAGTCTACTTATTATAGCATTTTATTTGTGTTAAGATTTTTTGATCTCGCTACTTAATTAAGCGAAAAAGTCAAAACAATTGTTTCGGTATGAAATTATGTCAAAACACATTTAACTTTTACAGCATTAGAAGCTTTCAAAGCTGTTTATATTCAACTTTCTATATTATTCTGTCAAAAGTGTTATTTATCCACTTAAATCGCTTTTTCCATTTAAGATCATTAATATTGTTTACATTATTTATAATTTATGCCCTGCACGCAGGTAGATAGAGGGACTTATGTATATGTATATTCGTGAGCCTTGTAACAATGGCAGTTGATATAGCGATGTTGGTCTGTCCGCCTGTGGAAATCACGATCACTCTCTTGGTAGGTTAGCTGGGTTACTCAGTTTTTGGGAAAATTATTCAGTAACATCCAGACCAGATTGCTGTTTAAAATTATCAAAATCGGTTTAATAAGTGCCGAGATAGAAGTGAAAGAGTAAAGGAATTCTTGGAAAATTTTGAAATTTTATATGCTTTCTTGTCATCTTTGTTATTTATAGTTTTTAATATTTTTTGTGGTTGTGGTCCTTGTTTTTTTTTTAGTATATCGTTAATAAGAGTGTACTTATGCTTATAATGTACCTGTCAAGAGGTTAACGTCGCACAGTAGCGCCATTTGAGTTTTTTCGTTGCAAAAATCATATCTTTTGAACCGAATAACATAATTGAACAGTTTAACCAGCATATGACAGATAACTGTTCAGCCTATGAAATGAGCGTTTGAAAGGGGTGCTACGCTTTGTAGGGGCCTACTTATGGGTTATCAAAGTTAAAATTTGTGGAAAAATCAATTTTATGGTAACTAAAAAAAATTATTTTTACATTTCTAGATTTTTTTTATTTTGTTCTTTAGGGTTTTATGTTTTAAATTATTACCCAACAAATTAAAAAAAAAATGCTTCTTTTTAAATTTATTTTTTCAATTTTCTGTATAATATTCATCACAATTCGGAAGAGAAGGTATATCTAAAACACTAATCATTTCTAAACTATAATTATTTTCTAACTCTATTCGTGACTTCACATGCCGCAGGGAAGAAATAAGTGGATCGGAAGATGCTGCCAACATGTTGAAGAGGTCCTCATTTTGCCTTACCCTTGATGCTTTGAATGTGTTCTGCAATCTATATTTTTTATAAAATTTGTTAAGAGACTCCTGTGCTTCTTCAGAAAGCTCTCCAATTGGCAAAGACTGGTACTAAATTATATCTTTGCCATGCGCCAATATTTTATGGACGGTCGGGGTCAACTTCTTCTGTAGATACATTTCTGCTAAAAGAGATGCAGTTTTCGAAGAATTGACATTTCCTTTGCTGTTTAAAACATTCAAGATCGTTCCCAATCTTTTCACAATTTGATTGTCAATTCCAGTGATTCTAGTTACTGCCTCATCATTTTCAAAAAATCTCCTAGAAGTGTTTCCATCGTTTGAGTTACCGTATCCGTGCTTGGGACAGTCTACTTTTAGTCCTGTATTTGCTTCTTTCTGATCTTTTCCTTATCCTTTATTGATGTATTTTCATCGAAGTTTTCCTCCTCTTGTCGTAGGATATACGCCACTTTTAGCAAGAACTCCATACACCTTATCCTTGCGTGCAATGGTGACATTCCATATTCGTTATTCTCCTCGTTTGTAGAATCGTTTAAATTACCAAAGTTCTTCTGACTCTTTTTGCAAATCGGGCATGACAATGTTGGGGTTGTTCCTGTCAGTTCGTTTACGACTTTTCCGTCAACCATGGTCAGGTGGAACTCGTAATTGCATTCAATATATTTTCCTTCTCCAATTTGCAGCTTTGTAGGCTTAATCTTGCTTATTTGTTCTTCAATGTCCTTCACCGTGGTCCTTATGAGTTCTGCCGATTCCCTTGCAAACTGAAACATTATTGGTCGGCAATAATGCACTGATGACGGACGTGGATTTTTCCAGTGTAGGGAAACTTCAGATTTTAGCCGCAAAGGAACAACAGATGCCATAAACATACTTCCGTCCGATATTGTAGTGTCACCGGAAGATATCCTTTGCTTATAAACGCTTTGTCCGGATGATCCATCGCAGCCCCATTTGCTGATCAATGTCTGTTTCTCAGGAAGAATTTTCACCTCATTTTCAGGAAGACTCTCCAACAACCGTTTTGCTGTATAGCCCATGAGATCCTACAGATTGGCTTTCACAGAGACTTCCGTAAACTCCGTATTCAGTGGGCGTGAATTTATTTTGGCTTGCGTAATATGCTTGTATCCTGGTAAAACGTCAGCCCCGTGTAGCATCAAGGATGCTCGTAGTATCTTATATTTTTCTTTGGAAAGTTGTAAGTTCATAAACAAGGCCAAGGCTTCTTCGGAACCATAATTTTTAATGTGTGCATTTGTGGGCGTGGGAATGCTTTCCTTAATCCTTTTTAGTCGCAGTGGGCTTGCGTCAGCAACATATTTTGTAATCTGCGACCTAACTCTTTCACTATCCTTTGTATATTTAATAGACAGCGCGTCCGATAAATGCTTCGTGATCAAGTCATTGGTGGCATCGGCAAATTGAACATTCCTCAATACTTTTTTTTGGCCTTCCTTTTGCTCCTCTGGTTGATGTGGTGGGTTTATCTACTGCCAATATATCCAGGATGGTGTCTTCATTAAGCCAGTCCTCGTATTTGGAGTTGAAGTTCTGAATGGTTCGATTATATTTCACCCATTTTGCCTTAATATTTGCATATATCAGATAAAAATTATTTTTTATAATTTCGCTTCTCTCAATATTTCCGTATAAGCTATCAAGTTCTTCTAAAGCAGCTTCCGTGAAAAACTTTGGTGTGGTTGACCTTCTAAACAGTTCAAATAATTTTAAATTGTTTAACGCCATGGTTTCAGTACTTGTTGCGCCAACTTTTAGTCGTAGACTATGCTTATTTTGCAATATATAGGCTTATGCTACCATGCCTAAAAATTTACCTGTTCCCTGCATACATATGGATTTAGGCTGAATTATGCAATTTTGATATTATGCTCGTGTCTAAATAAGATTTGTGCCTACCTGGAGGGATCATAAGTCAATATTGATCTTGACCATTTGTATTCCAAAGTAATTTTTAAGTGAGGTGCGTACCTGCGAATTTCAATGAGTAGTTTTTTGTGCATCCTGTGTCTATAACAGAATATTGGGAGTAGACTTTGGCAGAGGCTCACAGGTAGACAAACGACTTAAAATGCAAGTTTCAAACTATTAGATCAAACTACTGTCAGTCAAAACATGTAAGGGCTGCACGCCATACAATTTCTGCAATCATGTCTTTTTAAACTTTTTTACCTCTAGAAGCCAAACGGACACGTACGGGCAGATAAGACCTTTTGAATTGTGTAAAGAAATAATCAAAGAACATGTTTTGCAAATATGGCAAATATTGAAAAATATAGATTTTTTTATTTTCCGTCAAAGCTGAAAAATAGTGAAAAAAAGCGGATAGTTTTTAAATGGTGATATTTTATCATTATACATTTAATAAATACACCAATCAACACAAAGAAAAAATAAGGCGATTCGTTACCTATTTTTCGTGATATTACACCTGAAATCGCAACAAATTGACTAAAAATTGTGTGTTTTTTTGAAAACCGAAAGTCGGTCAACTTTAAACGGTTATATCTTCTAAACTAAAAATGTGATATTATTAAGAGTAGCATATTTGAAATCGCTGAAAAGTTTCCTATAACACGGGTTTATTCAAAACTTCGTCGGCGCACATGGAAATTTTTATTTTTGCAACCTCGTTTGCGCTACGGGCGCCACTGTGCATCGTGGAGCTTGAAGACGGCTTTGCGCCGCCACCGCTGCTAAGAGAAAATTTTATTTAAATTCAAACATTGAAATTAAAAACACTGCTAATAAAAATATATAAATGAAATCCAGCAATTTTTCTGCAGCTCTTATGGGCTCAACCAACTTAAAATTATCGTAGATGAATATCTGGTTTTCAATTGCAGAAGGGTTTAGTCGAATTCTTTTCTCCTTTACGCATGACCCAGCAATGGTAGGCCTACTCTAATAACAGAAAAATAATGGAATTTTTCGGCAAGAACTTAATTCTTTCTATGAAAAAAAAAAAAACATTATTGTCTTTTTAAATAAAACGATATAAAGTTAAAATAAATACTGGTTGCAAAAGAAAAACAATTTTCTATAAATTAAAATGGTATTAGATATGTTTAAAAATGGTTATAGTATTGAGTTTAAGGGACATTTTTAGATTATCAAAGATTTAAGACTCTTATCTGTTTTGTAAAACACGAATTTTGGGAGTTTACGCATCACTCTCTAGTTTCGTTTTCCCATTGCGGTGCCATCACCTTTAAACTAACTGTCCCGAGCTTATATATATGTTGCGATTAGGAGGCTGGCAAAGCTCTTGCTATTCCAGTATTTGAACAATATTTCAGACTGCCCTGAGACCGTTTTAGGAACCATAATTCATGATAATTCATACTGAAGGCGCCCTGTACAGTTTTTTTTTCACTTTGATAAAATTTTGACCAGAAATTAAATATGAAAGAAACAAAAAATATATCCTCACTCCACCGTAATACGTATATTAAAAACAGTTATGTATGTATTTGTTATTTACAAAGGCCAGCACAAACTTGTGTAGGGTACAAAAGCATTGAGTTTTTTTTATGGTAATTCGTTAGGCACTACACATACTTTTTAAACATGTAATAACAACTATCCGCTTACTTAAAATCCTAATCTCACGAACGTTAATCAAATTTATGAAGAAACAAGTATGAAAATTATATTTGGTCACGCTCGCCTATGTGACACCCAGTGACATATTGTTATCTATATTGGGGTGAGAAATCAATTATATATTGTCTGCGGACAAGCTTTAATAAAGTGTTTTTCGTAAAAAAGTTCATTTAATGAGTTTGAGAAGTATTTTTTTAACCAAAATAATTTTTATTAATACTATTTGCAAATAAAACATTGAGTGCCACGTCGTATAATTGAATGACGTCGTACTCTTTCTGTGGTGTCGCGCCCTATGAAAAACTCCTTCAATCTCTGTTCACTGATGTGTTGTCACCGAGAAAGTTATTAAGGTAAACAATTTTATATTATTAGGTTCTTAACCTTCTTTCACCGTGTGTTTTTAATGCTAAAAACTTAAATATTTCAAATATTACGATTTTTGAGAATTTCTGTTGTTTAGCTGTAAAGTAAGAATTCCTTTTACATCCAAAAATATAATAAGCTAAATTATTACAGGTAAAGTCACAGCAAAGAGGGTACATTTTTATGTTTGCAATTGGCCAAATTAACGGAACCGGAAAATATATGTGTAAATTTTTTATAAAAATACATAAATTGGTTGCGGTGTTCTTATTAAACACAAAAAATAAACTCTGGGAGTATGCAATGATTCCAAAATACCATACAGTAAGTTTTATTAATATAATTTGCAGATCAAAATATTTTATAAAAGTTTAATTTTAAAAAAATATAGAATAATTGACTTTTTTAAGAAGGGAGTGAAATCGAACAACAAATAAAGTAATGCTTGCAAGATATTATGAAGCGAAAACAAAGGGAAAGCATAAGATGTTCCATGTTATCGTATCCTTTAAAGACACACACCATGCCTGCTGTAGAGTATTTTGAATTTTTCACTTAACTATTTATTCCTACATTTTTAACGTTTTCATTGAAATAAGTATTTGTTCAACTTTACCCTCAAAGATTGTTGTGGGTAAATTTAAAAACACTTTGCTGCAATTTTTAATTCTTCAAAGTTCAAAGTTCAGAAAATTGCATTGAACGACTCTGTTAAAAATTGCAAACTAATGTTGAAACACTTCGAATATCTTCAAGTTCAGTAATTAAATTTTAATATTCTCTAAATACGAAGAAAGTTGAGAACATAAATTTTCTTTAAAAAACAAAAATTTCTGCCATGTAGTTAATAGAATATACTTTTCTGAGTGTACCACTCTCTTTTACTGTGGCCTACTTAACATATACTTAGCTAAAGGCTTTTTGGTAGTTCTGTGACTGGTATGGGTCTACTCAAAAATTTGTTCCATTAAAACTTTTACATTGTTGCACAAATTTAACTAAGTTAATATACAAGTGAAGGGTGGACCATTTAAAATTTTAAATTTGAAACGGTTATAAAAAAGTTACTGAATATTTTTTAAAATTTCTGACTCTATTAGAAAGGTTGAACTTTGTAATTTAATAATGGAACACAATATCATTCATATTACTACCACGACTGGCTCGGCAGTACCTCATCCGGTCAGATCAATTTTTCAGTACATTTTCGATAGTTTCGGCTCGAATCTCTTCAATGGCAACTTCCATTTCTTGTTTCAACGCTTCAATTGTCTCTGGATGGTTTGCGTAACATTTATCCATAATGGCTTTTCACAGAAAATAATCCGCATGGCTCGAATCGCAGCTCCGAGGCGGCCAATTGACATCAGAATTTCGGATGATTATTCAGTTTTCACAAACAGTGCGAAAATTTCGATTATTGCGTTGGCTGTGTGAAATGTGGCCCAGTCTTGTTCAAACCAAATGTCGTCCATGTCATTCTCTTGAATTTTTGGAAACGAAAATTCGTTGAGCCTGGAACGGTAATGCTCACCGTTAACGGTAAAGGCGGATCCGTGCTCAATTTCGAAGAAAAATGGCCCAATGATGCCACCAGCCCAAAATCCATACCAAACAGTGACTCGTTCTGGATGCATTGGCCTCTCAATAGTCACGTGTGGGTTCTCTGAACCCCACGTGAGGCAATTTTGTTTATTGACATAGCCACCGAGATAAAAATGAACTTCATCTGAAAACACGATTTTTCGGAAAAATTCTTCGTCTCCTGCCAAACCATCTTCAGCCCATTGGGCGAAGCGGAAACGCATGAGGCTGCAGTTGTTGGACCACTTAAATTTTGTAAGTCTTCATACCGAGGTCTTTATGCAAAATTTTTCTCAAAGAAGTGCGGGAAATATCCAGTTCCTGAGAACGATAACGAGTTGATGTTGATGGATGTTCTTGAACGTTTTCAGCCACAGCAGCAATGTTTTCGCACTGGACGAAAACGTATACGGGTTGGCTTATCCAATAACGATCCATTTTCATGAACTCGCTTCACAAATTGACGCACAAACTGAATTCAAGGCCGATCTCTCCTCGAAAATTTTTCACGTAAATTTCTTACAGTTTGCGCTAAAGACTCACTATATTGGAGGTAAGTTTTTAATATTGCACAATTTTGTTCCAGCGAACAAAATGTCAAATATAAACCTGAAAATAAAAATAAAAATAAAAATAAAAATGATTGTTATTGTACCTTTCAAAGTCAAAGTAATCGGCAGTGCAAATTCAAAAACTTTAAATGGCACACCCTGTATATACACTTGCTAAAAATAGGTTTACATACACTTGAACATGCAAATTTGAAATAAATGTTCTAGTTCAGTTTTATGTTTACAACGTACATTTACAATTAGGGGAATCCTATGAATTAAAGGCGAAAAATGGCGTATTTTAATAATTTTTTTTTTAAGATATCAATATTGTTGGATCATTTGTTTCATATACATGTATGACATTTGAAGTATCTTTGCAAAAATTTTCAATTAAAAATTTTAATAAGTAAGTCCATGACAGCGAATTTCTGGTGGCGCCTGGAAAAAAGTTGTTTTGCGGTGAACATCATAACTCGTTACCGGATCATGCGAAATAAAAAAGTCGAAATGCGTTTAACAGGTGATATGTTTTCCGATATTTTAATTTATTTTAATGGAAAAAAATGTATAAAAAAAATCTTCGAGATTAATTGGCGATTTATGTTTAGAAATAGTGTATAAAATATCAAAAGAATTGCGAGAAAATCAACTTAAAGTATTTAACGTATACATACATACAATAGATGGATAAATTGCGAGGTTGGTGGCATTAAAATAAGAAACAAGGTTTGTTGTGGGCACCTCAGGGTCTCTGGGTGACCACTATAAACAGTCTGCTAAGGATTCTAGCCAATAAGGGTTTCCAACCTGTCTGCTACGCAGACGACGTAGCGATACTGTTAAGGGGGAAGATCCTAGACATTTATGTAGGAGGGCATCAAATGCACTCGAAATAGCATATGACTGGTCACAACCGAGGGGTTTGAATGTGAACCCAGAGAAAACGGAAATATGCCTCTTTACAAGGAAGACGAAAATAATCGACTTTGATGAACCTCGCTTCCAGGGCAAAATGATTAGAATCACACAGACGGTGGAATACCTTGGGGTGATTCTCGATAAAAAACTTACTTGGAAAAACCACATCGAGAGCAGGGTCGCGAAGGCTCATCGTGTATGGGCCATCTGCAGAAGGGCTATAAGCTCAAAATGGTGTTTAAACCCGAAGATGACATATTCGCTGTACACAAGCGTCGTTAGACCTATTCTAACCTACGCATCCATAGTCATATGGACGTCAATGAACAGGAAATGTTGCATTAAACCACTCCAAAAGATACAGCGTCTCTGTTGCATAGGAATCAGTGGTGCAATAAGGACTACATCTACGGGGGCTTTTGAGAATATTCTATCTATACACCCAATCGAGATTAGAATTAAATATGAGGCAGCTCTGGCCATGTTACGACTAAGGGTAACAGGAGAATATATCACCGACCACATGACAATACACCAGACTATTTTAGACCAAATTCCGGGACTCAACACAGTGAATATTAGCTGTGATAGAATCGCGGAAGTGTCAACAGATATACCCTGCAGTATACAGATACCAGACAGAACCTTCCAGGGTCACATTACTATACGGACGCCTCTAGTCTGCATGGTAAGACTGGGATAGGTTTTATACGATGAGGACCGTTCCACAGGGGTATACCTCCGTGTTCTGGACCACAACTCCGTCTTGCAGGCTGAATTGGTGGCGATAAAGGAATGTATTAGGTATATTAACGCACGGGATTCCCCAAGTCCCGGAGACGTGAAAATATTTACGGACAGTCTAGCGGCTATCAGAGCGATATCCGCAGACAAAACTAGATCAAGGACTATCCTCGAGTGTAAGGAGAGATTTCAAACTTCCCCAGAAGAGGCAGACTTGAAATCGGTTGGATCCCAGGACACAGTGGTATAATGGGAAATGAGATTGCTGACAAACTGGCCAGGAAGGGATCTTTCCTGGAAAGAGTAAATTTGGAAAACCCAATACCTTTCAAGTCTCTCAAATTGGAACTGGCAGACTGGGCGACCAGTTCACATGTATCAATTTGGGAAGAGAATGACGTGGGTAAGGTTACAAAGATAATATGGGGTTCTCCCAACGCTACAAGAACAAGGGAGATCCTGAATCTGAATAGGGTAGAACTTAGTAGGGTAATTGGCATCCTCACTGGACACTCTGAACTGAGGGCTCACCTATACCGTATAGGACGGGCGGAATCAGCCATTTGTAGAGCTTGCGGAGAGGATGACGAGACCCTAGAACACTACCCCTGTTACTGTCCTGCATTTGCGAGAACAAGGGTCAGATATCTATCCAGCGACATCTTACCAGGCCTGACGGGTCTAAGGGGAATAAGCTGGAAAATACTCAGGAAATTTGCTGATGAGACCGAATTTCTAAGTTAGTAAGAGGGGTAGATAACCGGAAAGTAGAGATGTAGAGCGCACAACAAGCCGACCTACTGCCTTAGGTGTATATCCAGACATAACGGATATGAGCTATGTGTATACATAGCTCCTCTTATAAACCTAACCTAACCTATACACACGCTATACCGTATTAGGGCCAATCGATAGAAATGCTGTATCTTCGTTAGTTTTGCTCCGATTTACATTAAATTTTGAAACAACATTCTCGATATGTTGTGCAAATAAAAATTGGAGAAAAAGAAGTGCCACTGGAATAAAAAAAATATAATGCAAAATAAAATATATTAAATACAAAAAATAGCAAGTAAAAAAATTATAGTCGGTCTAGACTAAGTTGACTCAGAAAGTGATTCTGAGTCGATCGGTATAATAAAAGATGGGTCTAGGTCAAATATTTTTGGTAGTTACAAACAGCAGCACAAAGTCATTATACCCAAACCACATAGTGGTATAGGGTATAAAAATAACTCGTCTGTATATTGACAATTCCATCATTAATAGAATTAAAGTAGTTGGCCGGCAAAATAGTGACATTATTTTTCATCCATTTTAAAAATTTTATAACTTTTCAATTGTTAATTATTTTTTGAAACTGTGTTCTGTTTTTCAAAACACGAGCTAAAAGACGTCAGAATTTCATAGTGTGTACGCTCTGTTACGTTTATAGCATCTTCAGACGGCAAAATGAACCACTTGATTCCCTCTCTGAATCATAATTGTAAACGTTGGTGTTCAGACGAGTGCTCTTGTTTCATTTTGACGTTTATATTTTTTGTGCAAATATTTGAAGATATCCTTCTACACTTAACGTTTCACTATTTAATTTTTTCCATTTTTATTTGAATAAAATAAGAAAAAAATATTTATACATTAACAAAATATTATTTATTTAATTTACAATTAATTATTGCAATGCTTTAGGATGTACAATATTTTTAGTATATCCATCTGGAGCATAAACATATAAGTCGATGGGTTTCCCTACACGTGAGCATGCAACATAAAGCTGTCCATGCGAGAAACATGGATTTGCTAAATTTAAGCCGCAAACTTGAAGAGATTGACTTTGAGCTTTGTTAAGAGTCATCGCAAACGCCAATCGAACAGGAAACTGTAATCATTTGAAGTCGAATGGTAAATCAGTTGGGATCATTGGAATGCGTGGCAAAAGTACATCTGTTCCTTTATATTTTCCTGTTATAATGGTCGCTTCTATTAAATTATTTAGCATTTTTTTACTGCACGTCGAGTGTCATTGCAAAGCCGTGGTGGATCGATATTGCGCAGTAAAATAATGGGCACTCCAATTTAGAGTTGTAGCACTTGTGGTGGAAAGCCTGCCACATCAATAATCGAATATAAAAAATTGTGTGCAGTGAGTGAAAGTTTCACACTGTGAAAGTTTAATGAAGAATGGTGTACAGGTCTGGCTTCCTACAAATTGGAAACAAAGGGAAGTGGCCCGCCGACTTTCGCATGGCATGTATACCTATTTAAGAAAACACCTTATTAAGCAAATCAATCCATGCCAAATATTGAGTTATATGGGCGGGGCCTCGCCCCTTTGTCCACTAACAACTTTATATAGTCAAGGGCTTAATAGAAGTTATTATGAATTTTAATTTTTCTAAAAAGGGCGTGGTCCCGCCCAGTTTTCTTGTAGTACTATTTCTATTAATTTCAATACGATATATACCACTAACAACTTTGCCCACTAACAAATTTGTATAGTTAAGGACTTAGTATTTCGCAAAAATATGCTTTTGTGAAAATTGCATGACAATCCTTCCAGTAGTTTAGAAGATACTACGATTTTTTATTTTTCTAAAAAGGGGCACGGTCCCGCCCACTTTTCTTCTGGTATATATTTCTATTCATACCAATACCATATGTACCAAATGTGACCGCCGTAGGTCAAAAAATTCCCGGGATATGACGATTTCAAATGTTGGGTTATATGGGCGTGGCACCGCCCCTTTGTCCAATCAAAAATTTATATAGCCCTATTATTCCTTCCAGAGTCACAGTAACACGCTGTGAAAATTTCAGGAAGATCGGTTCAGGGATTTGGCCTCCTGTAAAGCACAAACAAACACAATCATTTTTATATATATAGATTGAAAACAGATTAATTATAATTTAAGGTAAAATGGGGCGAAAAAGGGGGATTGGCTATAAAAAAATGTATGGTTACCTTACCTGTAGATAAAAAGTGTATAAAACTTTAGGTAAATACATATTACAAAAAAAGTATTTTGTATAGCAAATATTGTTAGTGGTATAAGTAAGTATCTGAATTAAAAAATGGGGGCGGTGAAGTGGGCGTGGCTCATAGTTATATGGCGACGTTAACAGTATTAAGAGCAATATACTACCAAATAAAAAAAATTCGTTGGAAAGCACAAATTTGTACAGAGAACAAAAAGTTTAAAACTTTCAAACATAATTTGGCGTGAAAAGGGGCGTGAAAGGAGGCGTGGCGTAAGAAATGTTTATTTCTACCTCGCCTGGTGTATAATGTGTATACAATTTGAAGTAAATCTGTTAAAAACTATATGGGAGCAATTACATAATTTTAAAAAAGTGGGCGTGAAATTGGGCGTGGTCGAAAAAAGTGGCCTATTAATTATGCCAGAGTCCCAGTTAAATGCTGTGAAAATTTCAGGAAGATCGGTCCAGAGGTTTGGTCTCATATAAGGTACAAACAAACAAACAAATAAACAAACACACATTCCATTTTATATACATAGATATATATGTAAATATATACTTTTTATTTGTTAAATATTTCTATTTATTTTATTGCAGTAATTAATTTTTTGTTTTTTCTTTGCTTATATATTTTTGACAGCTAGTTCAGATAAACTAGCAATAATTTCTTATCAAACTTGGAGATGACACTCAATGTTTCTAGGTTCACAACTAGGTTCATTTTGAACCAAGTAGATTCGCTGTCAAAATTTTGTATGGCGAATCATGTAGATTCAATCATGATTCGGGCGCGAACCGTGAATGAGAGAGCGAACCGCGAATCTTGCTGTCCGTGTGAACATAGCATTAGATCAATATTTGGAATTATTGTACTATTGTATGTATGTACACAAACTATTTTAAAATGTAAACGATTTGATAAAGTTAATAATAAATTATTACAACAAAAACACTGAACCTTTAATATTGTTGAGAGGTGTCTCCATATTTAAGGTCATATATTGGTACAATGTTCCCCGACTTAGGCCGTTTTAATCCTAACCTGGTAGAAATAATAGCAAACAATATCATCATAAGTCTACCCAAGTAAATGGTTTACGAGCGAGATAGACAGACAGACAGACAGACAGATGAACAGACGGACGGACGAACATCGCTATATACGATTGAGATGCTATAAGAATCAAGAATATATTCATTTGTCGATGTGTTACAAACGAACGACAAATTGATATACCCTCTGAACAGTGGTTTGTGATGAAAGGAAGTTTTACATTTTCGGGATTAAAGAAAAACATTTTGTTTGACGATAAAGTGGAAAGGTGGAGTTTGCATTATGGATTGGAATTGTATGGCGGACAAAATGGTTGATTCTGATCCAAAATATATGGCCCAAAATCCCAAGCTATGGTTGCTCTACAATATTTCAAATCAATTAACATCAGCACATGGAATTTACTGGAGCACAGAATCCGTCAGTATAAAATAACCCCAAAGGAAGTGATGAGTGGGGTAAAATATATTAAGAGGATACTCTAAACTTAATTAAGTAAATGCCAAATCAGCTCACAGACGTCCCAAAGTGAAAGAAATATATTTAAAGTTACTAGTTTAAGCAATATTTAATGTATTTTTGTTTTTTTTTTGTTTTGTTGGTATTTCAAATGTATAAATAATTTTTCTTCTTTTTTTAAGGCTCTTACCTGCACAAAATTAGTTAAACGCAACAAGCCTTAAACAAATTTAAAAAAATAACAACTAACTTAATAATTCAGCTTACTTAATTATACCCTATACCACTATGTGGTTTGGGTATAATTTTTTATTACTTTTTTCGCAGTATAACAGTGACAATTTTAGGTGACCGAATACTTTTTCTAGCTAGTGTATATATGTATACAATAAGAATGTATATTTTCGTGATGGCTTTAAACTGCCAAAGATACCAAACATATAATGCAGAAAAATCGTCGAGTGGCAAGATATCTTGCTGATACTGATGGCTTTTCAAAGAGATAAAGTTAGTTGGACTGTTTTTATCGAATAAAATTTAAAAAAATTTTAATTTTGCCACCCTTGTTTTAATAAATTTTTTTAAAAACATAATACTCAGGGCGTATGATTGTTATTTATTAGTAGATAGAACAGATTTTTAACAAATTTTAAACATGGATATAATGATAAAAATTATATATCTAAGCCTTAGCTACAATTTTGCTGAAGAATGAAATGAGAAATCTTCAATGGTTTTTGAGATAGTGTTGAAAAACTAACAAACATCAAGATAAGGAAAAATTTTAAATGTTCATGAGAACGCCAAACCATTTAAAGATTTTTATATACCGACCTACTACTTGCACCCTGATTTGGAATTTCTCACCCCCCGAAAATTTTCCTTAGTGTAATTTCTAAATTCCTTACAAAGGCAAAAACCAGTAATTGACATCAAATCAGGGGTCTAATTGTCGCATACGTGATCGAGTGTGCTCACGTGTCGAATAAAATTTCGTGATGTATCGACCATGCTAATCGCGGCATACGACAGTCACGAAATCGAAATTTGTAACAAGTGTTACAAGATATTTAGCTTTTTAATATAACATAAGCATATGTTTTAACAAATGTCAACAAGCAAAATAGAATATCGAGCACTTTAAAACAAAAGTAAATAGTTATTAACAATTTTGTTCTTTTTCCTTTAGTTTTAACGAAAGTTCTTTGAATTCCAAAAATTTGTCCAACTTTAAGGAAATTTTTGAAGATGGGGCTTTAAGAGACCTATTTTCAATTCCAACAGCTTGGAGAGAATTTGCTTTTCGGCAGATGAAAGAAGTATTTCTCATATTATTTGGTTTTTCTTCAAATTACTCGTTAATAGATATAAAACATTTCATGTCTTCCTATTAAATATAATAAAAGAAATTAATTTTACTTGCGATATTTTCATATAAAAAAAACTAATAAAATATGTTTTCGACAGCTTGATATGTATCGAATGACATTTCGAAAGAATTCACTCGATCGATTAGTCGCTGTCGAATGCCATGATTTCAAAATGAAAAATTTCGATCAATTTCACTCGATCACGTATGCGGCGATTAGACCCCAGATATACAAGTTAAAGTTCTTTGATTAAACGTGTTAAGATTCAAATGTAAAAGAACCGGCAGTTTATCTTTCCCATATATATATATATATATATATATATATATATATATATATATTAGGGCGGGTCGATTTGTAGGGAGTGAAAAAATTCACCAATTTCCCTATGATTTCCGTATTCTATGGGTTATTCCATGAAAATTTGCCGAAGGAACCATACCTCTATCGTTAAAATCGAGTCCCCTACTTTTTGTTGGTAGATTTTTTCCCAAATTGACGTTCGTATGAAATATTACCTACACGTTCACATCCATAACTCAAAAACTATCGATCGGGTTGGAAAGGTGAGCTCATTTTGATCAATATGCAAAAAAAATCTCCAACATTGGTCCAACGGTTTAAAAGTTACGGGCATTTTTGTCAAAATTTTGGAGCATTTCTCCATTTTTTTCATGACTTTGTCCAAGAATATTACTTTCATGGCCATTTTTTTGGCTCAGTCCATTATTTAGTTCAATTTACAATTCAAAACGAAGAGTTTAAGCCCAAATTTATCGAATTCGGTTGATTAATTCATGCGATATTGCTAAAACAAAATAACACATACAACCAAATTTTTGATTTTTTTTCCCTTTTTATTTTTTTTTTGTACAAAAATTCAAATTAAGAGATAATAAAGTATCTATCAACCTGTTATCAAAAAAAAATATTTAATTTGAGTGTAGTAAAAGAGAAAATGTGAAAAAAAACATTATTTTTCTGAAAGTCTTGTTTGCTTTCAAGTCTGGGTGTTTTCGTACGGCTCTCTAATGTCGTCGCCATAGCGCCTTCTACATTCTTTCCTGCAACTCGTTTAGCAGTGGCAGCCAGCAATTGGACATGTCTTTCCGTTCCTTGAATGTGTAAAGGAATTTGTGGATCATCGAACGGTGGCACTTCGTAATTTAAATACCCCTCCAAATGTTCATACGAATGACTTTGCGTAAACTGTGGTTCGAATAAAATGGTATCGTCATTTAAATCAATCATATTTGTATATTCCGTACAATTAAAGTTTATAAGAGATTTTTTATAAACTCTAAGTTCCGTTGGGTCGACAATATCTCTTCGGTAATGTAAAATCTTCTCTTTAGCAATGTTTCGTTTTTCCATTCTATTAAAAAACATAGATAGTAAGATATTTTCTGAGTGTGCAAAATATGGATTATCTTGAATTACTGTATTTACAACTCCAAGTAAATTCGGTGGTAAAAATCGTGTCCAAGTAATAAATTTAAAAAGTAATGTACTACCGTATGCGGCAGAGCTATAATACTTAACATTGGAATACATTGGCGTGTATACTTTTATTATATAGTTAGCCAGAATTTTTAAATTTTCAGTTGGATTATTAGTTGTCACATACAACCGTAATAATCTATTGGCTTTGGTCAGCCAACGAGAATGTGCAATTGGCCCTGGTTTTTTGTGAGGCAAATCCGCAGGAACCACACCATTAGAAATTGCATTGGCCATTAACATCAAGTACCTCGAATCAGTAGATAATTCTTCTGGATTTAAATCACCAGGAGGCATATTTTCCAAAGCGATTTCCTCAAAATCGGTTACCACCTGAAAAGAAAACATAAAAGCTAAAAAATAGAATAAAAAATGGTAAAGAATTATTCTTTATAAATCGTATGCAAACCCTAAAAAGAGAGCAAATGAGAGCATATAACAGTAAATGACTGGCATCATCTTTATCTCTATCCTTCTTGCACTGGAATATTATAAACCAACAAAAATAAAGAAGTCTATCGTAAGGTTCGTAAGCTTCGTAAGTCAAAAAAATTGAGCCAAAAAAATGGCCATGAAAGTAATATTCTTGGACAAAATCATGAAAAAAATGGAAAAATGCCCCAAAATTTGGACAAAAATGCACGTAACTTTTGAACCGTTGGACCAATGTTGGAGATTTTTTTTTTGTAAATTGATCAAAATGAGCTCACCTTTTTGAGTTATGGATGTGAACGTGTAGGTAATATTTCATACGAACGTCAATTTGGGAAAAAAATCTACCAACAAAAAGTAGGGGACTCGATTTTAACGATAGAGGTATAGTTCCTTTGGCAAATTTTCATGGAATAACCAATAGAATACGGAAATCATATGGAAATTGTCGAAAAATAATACGAATTCAGTATTTTTATAATAAACAAATGCCAAATTCATTAAAGTCGCTAAAGGTTTTAATATATCCACGCGGAAAAGAACGCTCTCTTCTGCTTCGCAGATTTACAAATCTAAAAATTGACGCACCACGAATTTAAAATTAACTTAAAAATTTGATGTCTTCATGTAATTTTTTTAACACGGTTGTGTTCTTAATCAAACCTAGAACATCCAACTGCAACGTCGAGAAGCTTCAAAATTTCGAAAGTTTTATATCGACGGCACAACAAAACGCGACCTTTAAACTTTCTTCTCTTTAATCGTAAACAGCTGTATTATCCACATGGTATCATTTTTAGTGTTATAGGAATGCATTCTTAAATTTTATAGCAGTATTGTAAAGTACACACACACACACCAACCAATGTACATAATCATTTCACATAGCAGTTTATAACTTTATTCTATGCAACTTTTGTTGTTGTTTTTTCTGTTGTTAATAGTAACACGTTTTACGACAACACTATATATTTAATTTTGCACGTTTCGATCATAAACGTAACTTGATGGGTGGCAACATTATGCAGCTCATATATAAATACAATTCTTTACGATTTTTCATTAATGTATGTTTAAGTTTGAGTAGTCTTATTTACTTGCCCCATTCCACATTTTTTTTTTGTGTTGCTTTGTTAAACTATTGCATCTACACTGCTCCTGTTCTCCCTGTTGTTTGTTGTTTACTATGTCAGTGTCCAGTTAGTCTGGTCTATAAACTTGTTGAAATTTTAAAGTTGAGTATTTTTTTTATGATTACCACCATTTTTTATGTGCTCACATCAATTTTCCATGTTATTTTAGCAAAATAGAATTAATATGATGGTTTTATGGACAACGGTGTATTTGAGTATGTGTGTTTGTATAGAACTGGTTTATGCTATCTCAAATAATTACAATTAAGATTTGTTGAATTTGATAGAGGTAACCACAGTTTTAGTGATTTGTATTGAACTATGACGGAAAAGAAAAATCAATAATAAAAAAATTTATTTTTATAAGATTTTTCTTATTATTATTTCTTTATTCACAATCTTTTCATCTTTCAGGAGAATTGAGTCAATTTTGGTTAAGTAATAGTAGCAATATTTTTTTATAATAAATATATAAATAACTAGATGTAAACTGATGTGCTTCCCTTTCCCCACTCCCCCGCATCGTAATGAAATGGCTCACGAAATGACTCAAGGCTCTAACTATTACAGTACTCTAGATATATGACATTCAATATTTATTTTATATGGGGGTTCCCCGCCTCTTTGTGCGATCCCTACCATTTTGCCTGACTACTCTAACGTGAGTGGATGACATAAGACAAATTTGCAAAGCTGTCTCTCTCATAGTACTCGAGATATATGATATTGAGTAATAACTTTGTATTGCAGGTACCATACCCATTTATTCGATCCCGCCCATTTTCGTCGTAGCAACTAACATTAATAATAGGTGACCTCACACAAATTTGCAAAGATCTCCCTATCATAGAACTCAATATATATGATGTTAAAAATTTACTTTGTATGGGAGCTGTCACGCCCACTAAAACTATTTAAAAAATATAGGCTATAACACTTTCCATATCCGCACTAAGACTCTGTGAAAATTTCAGAAATATCAGTTGAGTAGTTACGGAGATTACCTCCTACAAACAAACATATATTACCTCGTTATTGTATTAGCATAGAAAAGGAAATGAACAATTAATTTCGGAAATGCAGGTCCAATATATGGTGCCTGCTTTCGATTGTATCATCGAGGAGTGTTGCCTTAACCTTTCTAAATAGTTTTCACTATATCTACTAATTTCATCTTTCACCTTTGGAATAAGGAGAACACTGTGTATATTATTATTAGATGCAAACCACAGGGTGTTTACTATTTATCACGGAGTCTTTAATTTGTATCTTTGTAATATTTAAAAATTTGAGTTGCTGGCAGTTCCCCATAGCTAGATCCCATAAGTCTAAACAGGTTTTAAAATGGTTTTATACAAAAATTGCTCTATTCTCTAGACTAAGTTTTGATTTTGGTCCAAAAAGCCAATATAGTCTTTTTTTAATTTTGACATTTAATTGGTGTTTCTTTATTTTATTTTAATATGAATCTTCCATGTTAATCTCCTATCTATATTCAGTCTTAAGTATTAGTTGCAGTCATGTTGTGGAATTAGATTATTACAACAGAACAATTACCTCCACGTAAAGAAAAAGTGATATGTGATGATTTTTCAGTATTGAATTTAATTTTCCATTTGCTTAAAGATGTCTCAGTGACATTCATTTCTTGCTGCAATAAACTCGATGAACTAAATTAAATTCTAAACAAAATGGTAGTTATACCCTATACCACTATGTAGTATGGGTATAATGATTGTGTGCTGCTGTTTGTAACAACCAAAACTATTAGACCTACACCCATCTTTAATTATACCGATCGAATCAGAATCACTTTCTGATTCGATTTAACGATGTCCGTCCGTCCGTCCGTCCGTCTGTGTGTCCATGTAAAGCTTGTAATCAAACTGCAGGTCGCAAATATGAATATATTTTGACGAAATTTGGTATTTGATCTTTTATAGGCCATGGGATGAACGCTATTGAAATTGGTGAGAATCGGTCCATGTTCAGACCTAGCCCCCATACAAACGACCCCTATGAA
The DNA here is from genome assembly GCA_963682025.1 of Cordilura impudica. NCBI lineage: Eukaryota > Metazoa > Arthropoda > Insecta > Diptera > Scathophagidae > Cordilura > Cordilura impudica. Next base: position 180,918,870 of record OY821517.1, read on the forward strand.
TTTAACATAAATTGCCATAAGATCCAAATTATCATACAAATCTTAGTCAAATTGGGTTTGTATGTATATATTACATCCATTAATCAGTAGTCCAGAAATGATCCCTATTGGACAACTCTTAGTCATAGGCCCCATATAGAGCTGCTTCCCGACCTTCACTTAAACTTATCAAAAAACAAAAATATTGCACTGATTCTTCTCAAATTTTGTTTGTATATATTTTTGCAAAATACAAGAGACCTTACAAAATATGGTCAGGATCGGTCCATTTTTGGGCCTAGTCCCCATATAGATATAGCATCCGATATGAACTTTTTCAAATCTGCAGCCGAAAAAATTAATAAAAATCCCACTCAAATTTGGTTTATGCTTATTTTCTATATCCAGTTAGTTGGACCTGAGAGATAGGGTCTCTAAACGCATGGTATAGGGTATCGTATAGTTCGGTCTAGACCGACTATAATTTTCTTACTTGTTTTTAGTTTACGGTTTTTCTTTTTTAATCAGTAATTATCATAAGCTTATTAACTATTTTTTTTATAAAAGCAATGATTTTTTTTAAAGAATTGTTCCTATCTGAAGAATTGCTTTATTTTTCTATTGTTAGGGGTTAAGATACCTTTATAAGAGACAAAAGAGAAATACATACTTTTTTAAAGCAGGCGGTGTTGGAATAGCCAAAGTCAAAGTTTGGTAAACTACTTTGACTTTGGCTATCTTTTAAGAGCTTCAAAATCATGCGATATTAAACAAGTAAGAAAATTATAGTCGGTCTAGACCGACTATACGATACCCTATACCATGCGTTTAGAAACCCTATCTCTTAGGCCCAACTAACTGGACATTGAAAATAAGCAAAAACCAAATTTGAGTGGGATTTTTATTAATTTTTTTGGCTGCAGATATGAAAAGGTTCATATCGGATGCTATATCTATAAAGGGAATAGGTCCAAAAATAGACCGATCCTGATCATGTTTGGTAAAGTCTCTTGTATTTTGCAAAAATATGTACAAACAAAATTTGAGAAGAATCAGTGCAATATTTTTGTTTTTTAATAGATTTAAGTGAAGATCGGGAAGCAGCTCTATATGGGGTCAAAGGGATAATTTTTAGACTACTCATTAGTGGATATAATGAACGCATACAAACCCAATTTGAGTAAGATCTATATGACAATTTGGATCTTATGGCAATTTATGTCGATTTCATATGGGTAATTTGTATGGGGGCTAGGTCTGAACATGCACCGATTCTCACCAATTTCAATAGCGTTCATCCCATGGCCGATAGAAGATCAAATGCCAAATTTCGTCAAAATATATTCATATTTGCGACCTGCAGTTTATTACAAGCTTTACATGGACACACAGACGGACGGACGGACGGACGGACATTGTTAAATCAACTCAGCAAGTGGTTCTGATTCGATCGGTATAATTAAAGATGGGTCTAGGTCAAATATTTTTGGTTGTTACAAACAGCAGCACAAAGTCATTATACCCAAACCACATAGTGGTATAGGGTATAAATACAGTAGTATCATTTGATAGCGCCCAAGTTTGACAAGATTTTGTGAAATTTTGTACAAACCTAGTAACGAGCTAGATTTTGTTTTGTATGGCAACTCTTTTACTAGATGAGCTAGATTTCACTCGAAACCTCGTATATACTAGATTTTGCTTAGATGTAAACACAATATAAGTAAATGCTTAAAACACGACGATTATAATAATAACAACAATTGCAGCTAATACAATAACAACAAAAATCAAATTTTTTCAAGACTTTTTCACATTTTCATTGCGATCACGGGACCTATTGAACTTTTTCACTATTGAGCTGACCTATTTTGGGTGTGATCATGATTTCCACAAAGGGACAAACGGACAGACGAACATAGTTATATCAACCTCGTTTGTTACAACGATCAAAAATATATTTATTGTATGGGGTCGAGCTTTTTTCCCCTCAATATTACATACTGAATGGATAATTCATATCCTCTGCACATTGGTGTGAAGTTTTTAGGGTAAAGTGAATTTTTTTTCGCGGAGTTTGTTGTTGGCAGTTCAGCTCAAATAAGTAAGAATTTTTCAATATCAATACAAACAACTACATACATCTAATATAAAATATAATCTAACTTTTTTTATGAGAACATAAAGTGTCTCTCGCAGAAATTATATAAGGATATGTATAAAAGTAGATAAAAACCACAAAATAACTTTTGTTTATTACTTTAACCTTTAGATTTATTTCGAAACGTATTTTCTTATATTTGCAGGTATATCTTATAAACCAGTCCAACTACAATCTGAAGGTATTTAAAAAAAAAAAATTACACAAAATTTAAGATAATTCAAGTTAAAAAAAAGTTTATCTTTTATATATTCGTTTGATGTTATTTATGTCTACTAAAAATATTTATAGAGGATTAGCTTCATAAGACAAAAAACAAAAATAAAAACAACTGGTATTAACATGTGGTTTTAAATGTTAAATGTTTGGATGCGTATTTCTGTAGGAGTCGAAATATTCCATAGAATAAAAAAACTATGATCAGCGAATGAGTATATTCCGCGTCTAATTCTGATAATATTTATAAATATAAAACAATTCCTTAATACTATAATTAAAATTTTTAAGTTAAGTCAATGGTTTAAGCTAATGTTAAGCGGCAAATATTTTTCCGGAGATATGATGAGTCACTACACAGTATTCTCATGTGCATTACGATGCTAAACTTGATGGATGCAAAAGGTCTGCTAAATAATTTTTTTTTTAAATAACAGTTTTCTTTACTGAAAAAAATTACACATTTTATAAACACCCTGTTCAAAATGTGTATTTCTTACATAAGGGGTGTTGTCGAAACAATTAAGAATATTAAATTTGCTGTATCGAATCTTTGATACTCTTCACACGCATTCTAATCAAAATATTATACCCACCGTTGTGAATACTAAGAGACTAGATTTCAAATTATAATAACAAGAATTTTTGCTAATTAATAAAATAATTAACAAAATTTTAGGCAATTTCATGCTTTTATAATTAATGATATTTGGTGTATAAGCTTATAGCAGCCGTAGGACAAACGCTATTGAAATTGGTGAAAATCTGTTAATGTTCAGACACAGTCCCCATCACAAAGGAGCCCTAGGAGATCGCCTTAAATTGCCATAATATCCAAAACATCGTATAAATCTCGTTAAAATTAAGTCTGTTTATTATATTCATTAATCATTAGTCCAAAATGATACCATATAGGACAAACAATTAATAAGAAGTAAGAAATTATAGTCGGTCTAGACCGACTATACGATACCCTATACAATGGTTTAGAGACCCTATATCTTCGGTCCAACTAATTGGATATAAAATATAAGCATTAACCAAATTTGAGTGGCATTGTTATTGATTTTTTTTGGCTGTAGATATGAAAAAGTTCATATCGGGACATATATTTATATAGGGACTAGGTCGAAAAATGGACCGATCCCGACTACATTTGGGAAAGTCACTTATATTTTGAAAAAATATCTACAACACAAACTTGAGAAAAATCTGTGCAATATTTTAGTTTTTTGATAGATTTAAGTGAAGATGGGGAAGCAGCTCTATATGGGCCCTTTGACTAAGAATTGTCCTATAGGGATCATTTTTGGACTACTGATTAATGGATATAATAAACACATACAAACCCAATTTGACTGAAATCTATATGATAATTTGTATCGTATGGCAATTTATGTCGATTTCATAGGGGACATTTTTATGGGGACTAGGTCTGAACATGGACAGATTTTCACCAATTTCAATAGCGTTCATCCTATTGCCAACAAAAGCTTATATACCAAATTTCATCAAAAAATATATTCATATTTGCGACCTGTAGTTTGATTACAAGGTTTACATGAACACACAGACGGACGGACATCGCGAAAACGACTCAGAAAGAATTTCTGAGTCGATCGGTATAATAAACAATGGTCTAGGTCAAATATGTTTGGTAGTTACAAACAACAGCACAAAGTCATTATACCCAAACCACATAGTGGTATAGGGTATAAAAATTACATTCAGATCTGGCTTATGCTTATTTTCTATATCCAATAAGTTGGACCTAAGACCAATTCTTAAAACGCATGGTGTATGGTATCGCATAGACGCTCTTTTTTTGTGCCTGTGAACATTAACACGTACAATGGAAAAAAAAAACAGCGAGCAAACAGAAATGCATATTCATCATACTCGTATCTACACGTACATGTTTTTTTAAAGCTTTTTCACTATATTTTGTTTTTTATATGGAATTTAATCGAAGTATTTTTAATTTTGGTACGTGATTCTCACCTATTTGGCCTAAGGGCTCCAAATTCAATATCACATTGCTACATATTATGACTAATATTTTAAGCCTAAGCCACTCGATCTATAGAAAACAACAGAGTGTTATCGACAGACACACTGACAGGCAGATAGACAGACAGACAACCAGTGAGATAGACAGACAGTCAGACAGGTGGATATTTCCAGATCGACTTCTTCTTTTATAAGCATACAAAAATATATAGCTTATGGGGTCTCCAGAATATAATTCGACTAGTTATAACCATTATCTTTATTATTATTTTTTGTTTTTTTTTTTTGATAAATTTATCTTTAAAAATTATGTCAGTTATTACGCTTAGTGAGTGTGCCAGAAAAAACAAAAGTAATCATGGCGAAACAGCCACCGTGGTTTAACTCTACTATCAAAAGTCTAATTGATTAACGAGATGCTGCTTTTAAGAGATAGAAGAAGTTTAAAACACCCGAATTACAAGTTGTTTTTTTAATAATTTTAGGAAGGAGGTTAAGAAAAGTATAAACATAGCAAAATCTATGCACTATCAACATAAATTTACATCTGCGATTGACAGCAAAAGCAAGTGGAGAGAAATTCGTGCTATCGGTATAGGCAAACAATATGATACTACTGTTGACAATGATGTTGACGTAAATATCCTAAATAATACTTTTGTGCAAGTCCCAAAAATAATATATATGAAAATTACCACACAGTGAATTTGGATACCTTTTTCTCTTTTCGTTGTGTTGAACCTTCAGAAGTATTAACTAGCCTATTGTCTATCAAATCTAACGCTGTTGGCATAGACGAAATGAACCCCAATTTTTTGAAAGCTCTGATTCCAAAACTTTTGCCGCTTATAACATACATGTTTAATACGATTCTCTGAAAAATGGAAACAAGCAAAAATTCTGCCAATTCCTAAGATTAACAAAGAATATAGACCTACCGCAATACTACCTTTCTTATCTAAAACTCTAGAAAAATTAATGCATACACAGATAAATGATTTTTTGAAGCAACAAGGTCTATTATCTAAAAGACAGTCTGGTTTTCGACAAGGTAGAGGTTGTATCACAGCACTTCTCGATCTGGCTGAAGATCTGAGGTCCAAACTAGACGATAATATGGTATCTTCCTTAGTATTGTTAGATTACAGCAAAGCATTTGATACAGTAAATCATGCAATACTACTAACTAACCTTGAAAAACTCTTCAACTTTTCCATTACTGCAACTAAGCTAATTAAATCTTACCAACAGGCTGTAAATTTTAATAGCAAAACTTTTGACTTTGTCCATGTTAATAGAGGAGTACCACAAGGATCCATCCTCGGGCCCCTACTATTTTGTATGTATATAAATGATCTTCCGGATATACTGAAACATTGCTATATCCAAATGTATGCTGACGACGCACAGTGGTCAATTTCGCGAGATAGCGGTCAAAACTCTATAACTTTTGACCGGATTGGTATTTTTTTACGCAATTTATTTTGTTCAATAGGAGGGACTTTAAGCTTCAATCTGCATGTTCAAACGCAAAAATTGACTAATAGGAACGTAAGTAATTTGGAGTTAAAAATGCATTTTAATTTTTTTTCTTGACTTTCCATGTAAAAGTTGAATATTTTGACATTTTAAATAGGTATTTTTTTATAATTTCTTATTTTCTTCAATCGTATTTTACAACCAATACTTATTTATTATTCCTAAACTTAATTTTGGTCAGAAAATGCCAACATTTGGCCCCTGACATTTATTTAGTCTCAATATTCATAGGGGCCAAAGGTTGGCTTTTTTGGAAGAAAGCTAATTCTTGTGAGGATTAAACTGAAAAATAACACTGAAATTCCCAACAATATCAATACCATTTGGATATATTATATACAGAACACAACATCGATAAAATTTTAAGTAAACTTTTACTATTGATTTAAAGTGCACATATATTTTATTTAAATGTATTAATAAAAATTTATACTAAAATTAGAAACAAATTATAGTCTTTAAACTAGTTTTAATTAAACAATATTAGTAAAAATTTCTTCCAAATAGCTTTGATTTTCATTTTGCAGTAGTTGTTTAGCTTCTTCATCTAACTCTAATGAGGTTGATTTCCATTTTTGTCGAATACTGGACATATATGGGTCTGATGTGCACGACAAAATATTAATAAGATCTTCATTAGTACAATATCTGGAAATTTTTCTTGTATTGTGCTCGCGAAAGAATCTGTAGTCTTTGTTCCTTTTTTCTTGGGCTTCTTCTGAGAGATCTCCAATTGGAAGCATATTGTGCTGAATTATTTGTTCCCCATGGAACAAAATTTTGTGAACTGTGGTTGGCATATGTCTCCAAGAATATTTTTGGTTATAAAGGGTTGCTGTCTCATTAGCATACTGACCAAATTTTTTTGCATCTATCTTTTTGCTACATGCTATAACTTGTAATATGATTTGGAATCGACGTATTAAATCATAATCTACTCCAGTTATAGAAGCTGCAGTTTCTGGATCGGAAAAAAATCTCCTTGCTGTGTTTCCATCATTAGAATTTCCTTCTCCTTGCTTTGGCTGGTCAATTATAAGGCCTAACTCACGGTATTTTTCTTGAATATCTTTTTTTTTTGCTTTCTTTTTTTCCAAATTTTCTTTGTTGTTTCTCACTGTTTCGCCTAACGGGTCAAATTCCAAATCGTATCCCAATTTAAGAATATGCTCCATAAAACGAATTCTAGCATGAAGAGGTGACATTCCAAATTCATATGCTTCATTAAAACTATCGTCTTGTGTTGGTGGTTGGCTCAATTGATTTGATGTTTTTTGGCATATGGTGTAGCTTGACGGAAACTTTGTTTTGGTTAAAGCTTGTGCAACTTTTCCATCAATCATTGTGAGACACATTTTAAAATTTACTTCAATGTCTTGGTCATCAAATTTAAATGTTACTGGTTGAAGTTCTTTAATTTGATCATTTATTTTTCGAACTTCTTCATCTATGACATCTTGAGTCTCCTTTTTGTAAGCAAACTTTATTGGTCTACAAAATTTTGTTGCCGAGGGAATTTCATTCTTCCATACATCTATCTCTGCAGCTCTACTAGTTGACGGCTCTGAACCAATATAAGTTTTTGTTAAACGTAATGGAACGAAATAAATCATGAATAAATTGGCATCTGATGAATTTTCCGCATTACATTGTTTGTATTGTTTCTGGCCAGAGGACCCATCACATCCCCATTTTGAAATTAAAGTCATGCTGCAATTTTTAAACTTCTTTAAATAGTCAGCATCAAATGTCTTTAATAATCGTTCTGCAGTGTGTTCAAGAAGATCCTGCAATTTAATTCTGCTGAACTTGATAGCAGTTGGTGAAGGTAAGCAATCTTTTTTGGCAGAAACTATATCTCGATATGATGGAAAAATTCCAAAATTTTTTTCATTGGTTCGCTTCCGCAATTCTGTATATTGGTTTTTAGTCATTTTCAAATCCAAGAGTAGTGCAAATGCTTCTTCTGGAGTAAATTTATTTTCTTCAGTTGGTGTCGGCATACTTTCTAAAATCCTTTTTGTGCATCTGGGGCTTGCTTCCACTAATTTTTCAATGATAGCAATTTTACCCTTTTTAGTTTTCGATGGTTGAATTTGATGCAGAAATGAATCCTTTATGATGCTACAAGAAACTTCTTCATTGATATGTTTAAGCTTGCGTCTTCGTGATCTTTCACTACAATTATCAATTGGCTTTGCTGGTCGACCACCTTTTCCAGTTTCCGTGGTAGTTACTGATGGCTTTTTAAAAATAAGTTTATTTCTTAGCCATTCTTGGTTGCGTGAGTAAAACAATTTCTTGATTCTGGAACATTGATTGTACCGTATTTAAAAAGTTTTTTATTTTTAAGTTATGAATTTTAATTTCTTGTTTGTCGAATATTTTGAAGAATGGATTATTCATTATATGTAAAATAATGTCGTTTTCATCTTTCCGTTCAAAATATATATCAGATAGAACACTATAACTGAATTTAGCCATTGTTTAAACAATAATGAAGAAAAAAAATGAATCCATGGATTAATATACTATTGCTCGAAGTTTCAACATGACCTTTTGTACCTCTTTGAAACATAATATAACAGGTAGTTGGTTTTACCAGTTATTTCCATTGGTTTTAAATTTATTTGCAATTTTCACGTATTTAAGTTGTGTAATATTAGATGGCAATAAAAACTTTTTTACCTTTTCCAAATGAATTGCCAGAGACCACATAATTTGAGAGTTCTATTGTCATTTTTGTCAAAATTTTGATACACCCTTCTATGTGGACTAGGTCCAAATATGGGCCCACTTCTCCTAATTTCAACAGAATTACTTTTTTGGGTCAATAAGAACTCTTGTACAAAATTTCATCAAAATATATGCATAATAGCCACTTTCACATACAAATAACTTCTCAAAAAATATAACGTGCATTTGTACCGAATATCTTACCTTGGGTCAGAAAAATTGCTGTAGCTCAAAAAGTGCAGTCCCGATGCACGAACATGTATATATATGGATGTAGGGGAGAGTTAGGACTCACAAGAGTTGTGCTCTATGAAGTAGGAAATTTCTGAGAAATTTGACCTTTTTTAAAAAAAAAATTTAAACTGTTCTGAAAACAGCAGAGCTTCAATTTACCAGTAACACGAAATAAGTTAAGTTACAACACAAAATTTATTTCGTCCAAAAACCATGAAAAACAAAAAAGTTATGATCATTTAAACTTTAAAAATTAACTAAAAATATCATAAATTTACTAAATTCTGAAAAAGCCCATTTTGGACCACCCTGTTCTCAGTGAAATAGTTGAAACAGAGTTCTAATTTTTTGGCTCCCGAGGTTTACTACTGTCTACTTTCATATGAGTCTAATAACTTTAAAATCGAAGAACAAAAACCAAAAGGAGTTTTGGCCGCTATCTCAAAATATTGACCACAGTGCGACGTGCAGTTACATATAAGTACCAATATTAACAACCTACATTACTGCATAGACAATATTAATGTGGATTTTGAAAATATCCAGAGATGGGTAGTTAATAATAGACTTTGCCTAAATCCATCGAAATTCAAATGCATTTTCATTGCTAAAAGTAAAACAACTTTAGATAGTGACATTATTTTAAAAATTAACAACTCTAAAATTGCTTTCGTTCAATCGTCAACAAACCTTGGTATAACCTTTAACTCGCAACTATTCTGGAAAACACATATCAATATAGCGGCAGGAAAAGTATATGGCATGTTACGCAATTTGTGGGCTATGCAATCGTCAACACCCCTTGGGATAAGAATGCTCCTTGCAAAAACATACCTAATACCAGTTCTAACATATGGTTGTGAAATATTTGCAAACTGTGACAGTTCTGATAGACTGAAATTAAAAGTTGTCTATAACAACATAGCAAGATATGTTTCTAATCGTCACCAAAATAGTAGTATTCCGTCGTTTTCTTATCAGATGTACAACATGAAGCTAGAGGATTTAATGAAATACAAAAGCCTTTTAATGATGCATAAAATTATTTATACTAGGGAAGCCGTATACTTATCTAGTAAAATAAAGTTTGCTAGATCTAGAAAAGGAAAGAAATTGATACAACCTAGATTTAAAAGTTAATTGTCTGAAAGGCAATTTTTCATTTATTCTACCCGTCTTTGGAACGACCTACCATCTACTATTCAATTGGAAAGCAGCACTTCTAAGTTTAAAAAGGAACTCTTAAAATTATACTAAAATTATACAAAAAAATTTATACTAAAATTATACTTTATTAAATATATCTCTAAATAATTGTAATGTTAACAAGTTGTAAAATTTTTGTATTCGTATATTAAGAATTTTTATGTACTGCTAACGTATACTAAGCTATCACTGTAATTTATAAGATTTATTCTTGTTGTGATAGTAATGGAACAATAAATAGTAATAATAATAATAATAATATTAAAATGCTTGATTAAAATGAGTGACGACATTAAAGTATGTGCCAAAATATATATATTTTCAACAAAATCGAAGTTGGTCCTACAATTAGTTGACCAGACACTTAAACGTCTGCGTCAAACTTTTTCCAATGTTGTTAGAACCCAGCAAAACATTGGTAATGATTAGTCATTACAATTTGCATTACATGGTAATAATAACCCCATACCCTTTGAATTATTTCAAAGCTAAAAGTAAGCACTTCCTGGTAATGATTTCTTTAAGTATTTACTAGTAATAACCACTGTTTCTGTCATTGAAAACTGTAAATAATGTGTTAATATTATGTTAATTTAAAAAAGCATTTATTTTCTTTTTTGTTAATATTAAAGAACAAAATATTAATATTTTATTTGTGAAAATTATGTATTACCGGAATCAAAATAAACGCATCTTTATATGGAAGTTTTACTACTTTTGCCACAACATTTTTTATATCGTATAATCTCTCCTCCGATTCTTCATCTTCATTGGCAAAAACAATATTTAAATCCGTAGAGTCAAAGGGATATGTGAAAAAAGGTTGTAAATCAAAAAACGCTTTTGCTTTGAATTTCTCCTCATTTACGATATTAGTTATTCTAAGAAAGTTTTTGTCATTTGTCAAACAAATGTTGTCTGGTGTTTTGGAGCTAAAATAACCCAATGATAAATATATTGACTTTGGCTGACCATTTTTATATCTGAGGCCCAAAATTTGATTTTTATCAACGATATTATCGTTTGAAAAAATATTCAAAATTTATTTGCACATGTGTTTTGGCATTTTAATACTTTGTTTTATTTTTTGCATAAAGTTTTCAAAATTATATGCTGATAAGTTATTCAAGTCTCCAAATTCTTGGACACATTCCGATAAATGAAGAAGGTTGTGCATGTTATACGTGACACTTGCTCTTCCATATAATACTGGAAAAGTTTCAACAAATGTTTTTATCAATTCGTGTGCCTTATCAATTTCGCTTTCCACTGCAGAAGATAAAAGAATTCTTTACGAACAATGAAGTAAAAGAAAATGTTCATAAATTTCTGTCGTGATAAAATCCTTTAAGACGACTATGCCTGTGTATAATGTGAACTGTCTGAACTCAGTCCCTTTCCATCTAGAAATATCGCATAAAGTTCTTGGTTTTCGTGCAAATTCACGTGGAATATGCGAACGCAATGAACAAAGCATTTCAGAAACTGATGTTACTGCAGATTGAGATATTTGATTGATTGTCTTTTTGGTGATTATGCGCATCAGTATTTTTCTTGTGATACCCAAATCTATTAAGTGCATAAGGTCAATAGGAAATTGAGTAACCATTAAAATGCCTATGCTTTCTAGCTTCATTTTCATATTAGTATGCATTGGGTGATAAAAATTTGTATATTTTCTTAAATAAAAATCTTCATTGGTCCTCTTTTCGGCTACGCTTGTAGAGAAAGTTGTAACGTTTTCAACCCTTTGACCAATTTGTTGGCACTTTGGGCACCCATTAAGTGCCATATGTCCTTTAATGCCACACACAAAGGACTTAGCTGGGGCATCACATATTATTGCTCGTATTTTCACTTAAATTTTTTTATTACCAATAAAGTAGCCATTATTCTTTAAAACAGAGAAATCATTCACAAAATCGTGCAAATAAGAATTTATACCCACCGATTTTCTTTGGACCTACATAGGACCCTATCATAAATACTGTACAATTTGGTATATTAACTATTCGTCCCAAAATTGGCCATAATCCAACAGCAGAACTTTTAAATATTGGTAATCCATCAATTCCAACATCAAAAAAAATTTTTTCACATCGCATTTTTTAATTATATTATTATATTTTGCCAATTGATGTTTTAGCCCAATATGGACATATTTACCAGGAGATACTGTGCGCTCTTGGCATTGCAGCTTTTTGCCCATTAGCCCTTTAACTGATTTAGGTACATTAAGATTTTCAGATTGTAACATCCTTAGAAGCCTGGTAGCGCATTCCACCGTTGGTTGGTTTTCGATATACCACATTTTTAACTTTTCTTTTAAACTTAACGTCGCAATTTCGGAGTCTGAAGAAAAATTTTGATCGGCTTCCTCTACATTGAAAATGCCACAAGTAGGACTGTTTAACAAAATTTCTGCCACCATCGTGTTTCGAATTGGAACATTTAGAGAAGAAGATGCATTTTCTTGCGGCAAATCCTTTGTTTCCATTAAATTCATTAACTTTTCCCGTTCTTTTTTCAAATTTCTTTTATATTGTCTCCTACTTGACATATTTTATTCAGTTTATAAATTAGTTTTTAGTATGACTTTTATATATTTTTTTTTTGGAGTTTAGTTTTCTATCATTTGGCAGATGTGTATTTCTAACAAAATATTAAATGAAAGGTTATAACATATAACTAGAACTATTTCGCGGCGATGACTGTCGCCGCGAAGCAAAAGTTGTTAAATTGTACATTGCATTATTTACAACATATTGTACAGTGCAATTGCGTTGTTTTACAGAAATTCCGTAAATTTAAATATTTTTCCTTTATTTTACTTTTTGTTCTAAATTTGTTCTAATAAAAATGTATTCTTTAAAACTATTTGAAAAATTAATTTTCGGTTTATTTTATAAATTTGTGGCTGTAGCTTATCGACCAAATTCTGTTTCATATTATAAACTTTACTAGCTTACAGTCATAAAGCTGCGTTCACACTACGTGATTTGCTCGTGTTTTTCCTATTTTTTTAGCACGTGTAATTTGTACATATAGTGTGAACCCTTTCAAACATTGTTTATGTACAACACATTTTGCAAGACATATGTAAATTTTTCAATTAGAGCAGGTTCTATTTTGGCAAGATAAACATATGAAAATACAACACTGTTTGTGGCGAAAAAAAAACAGAGTAAATTATAAAGATTAATATTGAGAGAAAAATAAATTGTTTAATATTAATTAACAATTAAAAAATATATAAAATATATAACTTTATTTTTAACAATAATTTTTTGTAAATTCACAAATTAAATCAGCTGTTGTTTACATTTAGAGGTTATGTCATACGGAAATACATATGCACGTTTGAACGCAAAAATTATGAATCGTATGTAAAACGGCAATTTTGACACACACACGGAATTACGTCTGGATCGTAAAACTGAATTTACACATGGAAAATACACATAGTGTAAACACACCTTAAGTGATGCAAATATCGTATAAATACATAAAACGCGTTTAACATTTGGCAACAATTGATTATGCGGAACAAATGCAGTTCATGCAAAAGTTGTACACATCGTGGTATACATATGAAACATTGCATGTGTATAATACATTTGGAAATACATAAGTAATTTTTTAATTAGAACAGGTTCTATTTATGACAAAACATATGAAAACACAACACTGTTTGTGGCGAAAAAAAAGCAGAGTAAATTAAAGAGATTAATATTAAAAGAAAAATAAATCGTTTGATATCAATTAATTAAAATTTAATACATATGCAACTGTGATAGCAAAAACTATGAATCGGATGTAAAACGACAATTTTGACAGACATACGGAATTACATATGGATAAAAAGCACTTTTATGGTGATTTTATTTTAAAAAATATTTCGGAAATACCAAAAATACATAGGTAAAATTTGCAGATAATGAATTTAAAAAAAATATTGTAACAAAAATTGGAAAAATTGGTCCGAAATGGGTTAATGTTATACGTCATTGTATATATATTTCAAATACCTATCCGACGATATAATTTTTTTTTTTGATGCGATGAGTAATAGTGGCGTTAATGTAAATAATATTTTCAACTTTGAAGCCACGCCCAAAACGAAAGTGGGCGTCGCACTAAACAAATTTGAATATGAACCTGAAAAGTAAGTACTACATGTAGAAAAAATATTTTGAAATCAGGATGATGAACACCAATGTTGAATTTTATATTTTCAAATACGTGCTTAATACGTTTAACTAACGTTTACACCACTGATAACAAACAGCTGTTCTTTTAATTGTGAAACCTAACCGTACGCACATGTTGTGAAAATAATTAGTTAACAAAACAAAATTATAAAATCATTCACACACGTATATATATACAATAATATATATACAAAATATATAATTAAAATAAAATAAAGTGACAAATTAGTGAATAAAGTCCGGTTTTCAAATAAATTTTAAAAAAAATTGACATAACCTCAAAATGCCAAAAACTAAATTGAAGACTCCGAAGCGATGCACATGTATGTTGGCAGAAGTTCTTCAAAAAGTAGACGTTGCTCTTGGCAAGGAAATAAAAATGAAAATTGTCAATAAAAAGATTGAGTAATGATTTTTATATACTTTTAGATAAGATTTCCAATCAAAACATTACAATATGTAATATTTTGGCAGAACACAACACAGCCTTAAAAATAGCGTTGTCTTCAGTTTTTGAAAGCCCAAAATATATGTCGCTTTTCCCGATAGCAACAAATGAGGCATTTATTGAATGGGAAAAATCAATTAATGATGACAACAGATCCGCAATGGTAATAAATAAAATTTAAAAGAGTTATATATAAAATATAAATATTTTTTGCCTTAATATTATTCTATTAGGTCAGAGCTGTAAAAACTTCCATTGGTGCAGGTGGCTTAAAAAAAAATTTGAAATTAATTATAGATGAGTCTTTACTTCTTCAATATAATCTTGATGGAATTCACAACAAACAGAGATTGCGAAATTTTCCAAAAGTATTGGAAGTTCTCTCCAGTAAGTATTTATACTTATTTATTTCAATTTACAAGTATAATATATAATTCCATATATTATTCATATCTTTCACAGATGCTACTATGACTGAAAATGTGCCTCATGACTTTGAGAGTGCTATCAGAAAAGTTTTAAAGGATACCAAAAATCGCAATCACAAGAATGCTTTTGTCAAAAAGAAGAAATTACAGTTAGATTTGGAAACTGGAAGTAAAGATTAGGTATTAGTTATTTTTAATGTTTTTGCTTAATTTTTTTTGTAGTTTTTTATATTGAAAAACTCTAATTAAATAATACAATTCAAATAAATATTTTTAAAAGCTATGTACGTGTGTATGTTAAAATTATTTTTGAAGTAAATACGGGTAACAACTTATTTTTCCTTCCTTGTAAGATGCACGTAACTAGTTACTTTTCCCCTCCCTGGATACTATAGTGTAACGATATACATGCAGTGACTTACTTTACCCCTCCATTTCTGTAGCAAGTAACTAGTTTCTTTAGGCGATTATGAAACGAGTTACTTTACTCAATACATATAACAAATTACTTCAAGCCCTTCTTGTTATCTAAAAAAGGACTAGTTATTTGTATCACTACCTAGTAAAGTTCCGGTAAGGCCTTTCCTCCAATGACACCCCCATGTGAAAATAATGAGTTTTGTAATGGAAAGGTAACTAGTGGACACCTTTGATTTCTTATTCTAAAGCTCATTACATGTAATGGAAAGTTTTGCTGGGAAGCTAAAAATGGTTTGGTAAGAATGATAGGTCTGCATGACGTTTCTGAATTTAATAATAGAAGAAGCATTCCGAAAAGAGGACATATCTGGCAGAAAAGCAGTCCGGTTAGCTCATTGCTCGGACTATTTGGCATGAAATTTTAAACATATCCAGGTTTAAAAACATAAAGAGTCCAAAATATTTCAGACAGGAATTATGCGAAAAGTTTAAAAGCCGTAAACCGTACAGAATTGATATCGTGATTCGTAAAAAATACTCCTGCTGCATAATGGACGGCGAAACGTATACACTGGTATATTTAGCACGGCTTCCGGGCCAAATTTCTTTTTAGCCAATGATAGAGGAAATGTCGATGCTAAATTAAGGACAAAAGTAGACGAAATTTCCCAAAAGTTCCTGGTATGCCAAACATTATGCAGTTGAATTTGGGAAAAAAAAATAAAAGAAATTATGGAGCGTTTGAAAAAAAAGTAATAACCCTAGATTCAGTGGTTTACTTATAATTACCTTTTATACATTGAGATTTTTTGAATATCACTCCTGTTTTAAATAAAATACATTTTTTTCTATTCCATTCCATGCGAGTTCTAAACGTTTACCTCCGTAAACTGTTTAGGTAAATAACTACTCGAAAATTTTTCCAATTCCAACTATTAATATTTACTTTGTAAGAATGGTGCCACGCCCTCCAGACTGATTCCATTTATTTACATTAACTTACTTTAAATCTTTGTGAATGCAAAGTTTGAATATGCTAAGTATCTTAGCATTCGAGATATTTTACTTTGTATTGCATGTGCCACGCCCACTTTAGCGATCCCGCCCATATTAAGTGTAAGAATTACTATTCCTTATACTCATATAATAATAAATAATAAATAATGATTATCATATGCCCCGAATATGTTATGTGATTTAAAAATTTATTTAAAAAATGAGAAAAAATTAAAATTTTTTAAGATTTTATTCGACAAACTTAGTTCAGCTTGACTTACTCAATCTATTTGCTGAATAATGAAATGAGAAATCGTCAATGGTTCTTGAGTTACAGCTAAAAACTTAGAAAACATACTTCAAGATAAATTTTTCTTTCAAGCTGACTTGGAATTACTCAACCATACTCAACCCTAGACAATGACCATGAAAATGGTTCACAGTGTAACCATCTCAAAAACCTTTAAATTGCCGGGAATTAAACTGTCACACTTTTCAAATAACTTAAATATTTTTTCTTTTGTCGCCAAGAGATAAAAATAGGAACAATAAGAAAAAGAAGTGTTGTCTGCAGTTGTCATATTTTTGTTGTGGATTATAATGGTAGACGCATATATGTTGGACATCATATTAAATTAAAGATATTTTGTTTATTTTATATTTTAATGGATTAAATATGATCAGCGGAAGATTACCAATCTGATGTGCTTTGCACACCACTTCAAATTATTAACTATTGAATTTTCATTGGGCAGAGATTATAAGTTTGATTTCGTGCAGTCTTGATAACAAATAACAGCACTTAAAAACTTAATTAAATTTTTCATGTCAATTAAAAAATGCATCACATATCCTTTGAAATTAAAACTGCAATATGTTTCAAAGTACAATAAGTGGTATACAAAAATAGATAAGAAATATTTTAAATAAATAACTTTATTTTAACAAGCTACAAAACAATATAAACAACTTTTATTACTCTGCCAAATGTAAATGAAAATTTTATTAAAAACTTTAATAAAACTACAAAATGATGAATGAGAAGATCTCTATTCCTTCCCACACACTTTCAACGAGGGTACGAGCATGACACAATATTTCATGTTATCAGCAAAAGTGTAGATTGTTTTATTTTTTATAATATTCACAAAGAAAAAGTTAAGAGTTCAAAGAATAATAAACAAGCATGTCTTTTAAAAAGATTTTATTAAAATATGTAGTAAGAAGAAGATAAAAAAACGCACGCAGACAAACACCCACAACTACATAAATATTAAATATAAAATGAAACTTAAGCTATTAGTGAATATTGTACTTAACCTAAAGCAAATTACAATTTATATGATAAATTTTGGTACACGAAATGTTTTGATAAAATTTTTTAGAAAGATATATAGATGAGTAAATAAATTAATCAACCAGTTAATTCCAAAAAAGCTTTAGGAAGTGTAGCTTTTTACATGATTGCTTAAGTAAAACATTTAGATTTAAAATTGAAACTCCAATTCCGTGGCAAGTCTTTAATATGTGCGTGTAGATGCGTATTTTACTTAGCCTGTCTGTAAGTGTATGTATTGTATGAACAAACATTTCTTGTTTGTTATTTAAAAGAAGTGCTCAATATGACTTTCCTGGATATTTTAATATGTATACACTCGTATTTATTCTTGTAAAAAATTATAAGAAAAATAATCATTATTATTTTATTATTTTTTTTCATCTTAACTCAATATGGTACTGTGTATATACATATGTATGTATATATGGATATGTATGCGTGCATATGAATTGAATACTTAAGAATGTAATTGTCTGCTTCAAGCTGTATGCACAATAACAAACAAAAAACGACTTCTTAGCAAATTTGTAGAGAGAAAGAAAGACGGCGAGAGAGAGGAAAAAGTCATACCTTTAATGCCAATTTAAATTTTCTACATACCAAGATATACTTGTTCTTATTAATACTTTATAACCGACAAATAACATAAATATCTTCATATTGCCACAGACTGTAAGACTTGAAGATAGACAACTCACGCAATCACTTGAGAGATACTTTACTCATACACCAAAGCAAGTATCCCTATACGCACTTATACGCACAAAGAATGCATTTGTTTTATTTCTCATACTATAATCATTTTTAAAAAGACAAATATTAAATATGAGTTGTACTTAATGTGGCCCGTCTTAATTGTGATATTAAGAATTTCATATTGCGGTGGCAATCAAAAATATATGCAAAAAAAACTTAAGCATCAGTAGTTCACAGTATAATTGGTCGCTGCAAATATTTGATTCTACTGAAAAATACACTTTCAAACTGTAATGTATTTTAGTCTGTCTATCTATGCTCAACTGAAATTCAAACTAAAAATCGTGTAAATAAATACAATCAACAAAATGTATATGTAATCTACATGAAATTATTTAAACACATAATCAACTTAATCTCCTATTAGCATTCTTATATTTTAAAAATAACCTATATTTAATATACGCTATTTCTAATAAATAAATAAAAATAAATAAAAAATTATATTTTGAATTACACTAGGGACCTGAATTTGAACATTCAGGATATATACATATGTACTTGACCTGTAGTTTACAAAGAAACACAGACGCATTTGATTTGATCGCTAAAAAAACAGGTTAGGGTAAATCAAGTATATTTGGTAGCTATAAACATTACACAATGGTGTAAATACAAAGAGCTTGTGTAAATATAAAGCAGTAACGCTTAATATTGCATATTCAGCTGTTCATTATTAAAGCGACAAAAAAAGTTCTAAAATATTTATAATACTGTGTTAAATTGAAAGTGTAACATTTGCTATAAAACGAAAAATATTTATTTATTCTTTCAAATCAATTTCATTGCCTTCAAAATACACAACCCCTATCTAGAATTCATTTATGCTAACGCTACTACTCGATTTCACAGACGGATTTCCGAAGCGACCAACGATTCGGCATTTATCTCCGCAATCAGTTAAAAATGATATTCTCGCGGTGGTTTTTCGATTTTTATTGAATAGGCCGATGTCACACGGAGAATACAGTGGTTGTGGAACGATATGAGTTGAACTTTGTGCGAAATAGTTTCGAAGAACCAATGTAATGGTACACAGTAGATTAGCGGAGCATAAAAAACTAAAGGTGCATGGCCGTTGTTTTGGCCTCCTTTTGCAAATAGCTCCACGTAAACGACCCAAGTAAATGGTGATCCATTTCGAGGTTCTCTACTTTTTTAAAGAAAAAAAAAAAACACAGAAAGTTCAAATTTAATGGGGAATGTTTATTATCATTTGAAGGAACATTCTTTAGCATTTATTTTTTGATGATTATGTTTATCAAATGTTGGCCGCGGCTACGTCTCAGATGGTCCATCCGTAGAGTCCAATTTTCAATGACTCGTTCGAGCATTTCGACTGGTAACTGGCGAATGACACGCTTGACGTTTTGCTCCAAGGCCTGAATCGAAGGGGGATTGTCCGCATAAACTTTAGACTTTACATTTCTCCACAGGAAAAAGTCTAACGGTGCGATATCACACGATCGTGGTGGCCAATCGACCGGCCCAAAACGTGAAATTATCTGCTCACCGAAGTGTTCTCCCAATACATCCATTGATTGATGCGCTGTGTGGGAATTGGCGCCGTCTTGTTGAAACCAAATGCCGCCGAGATCACGAGCTTCAATTTCAGGCATCAAATAGTCGGTTATCATGGCACGATAATAGTCGCCATTGACGGTTACGTTCTCACCGACACCATTTTTGAAGATGATTCCACCGGCCCACAAACCACACCGAACCGTTGTTTTTTCTGGATGAAGTAGCAGCTCTTGAATCTCTTCAGGTTGCTCTTCGTCACAAATGCGGCAAACGGCGCCGAATCGACTCTCCACGGTTTTCGTGTACACTCTCAGCTACGGCCGCTATATATTCTTCACTGCATGCTGGACGTGGTCTATTTGGTCGCATATTATCCAATAATGAATCCTGGGTCTCAAGATGGGTGCTGGTGTTGCGAATAGTACGCTCAGTAGGCCAATTATGTTGATCATAAGTTGAGCGAAGTGCACGAAACACATTCTTCACAGAACATGAATTTTCATAATAAAGTTAAACGATTTGTAAACGTTGTTCAGGCGTAAGTCTTTCCATGATGAAATGCCAAACATGACAGCTTGACATGACTCACACGTGATCTGTCAAAAAAAGGCTATTAAAAAAAGTATTTCTACTTGGATCACCCGGTAATATTCATTGTGAACTGTTTGACGCAGCTAAAGGAATACTTAAGGCACCGCACTAATGACCTTGACTCTTGAACGACTTTGTCGTTATCTTTTTTCGCTTGATTTTACGATTGTTTCGTGAGCACACAGTGGCTCATAATAATTTTTCGTTGGCCACAGTTCTGTACGTTTAGATCGAATTGAGATATTTTAATATTTTTTTTATTGGACACACAATTCCTTGAACATTTCTTTAATTCGAGTTTAATTAAAATCAGTAGCAGGAATTTAAGGACAAAGTTCAACTTTTAAAATTTTTTACCATTTAGCATGAAAGTGTCTGGTTTTATAGATAAATAAACCTTTTAAAAATACTAAAGCTAGCTGAAAAGAAAAAAAGTATTTGCATTCTTTGTCGATTTTAAGTCAGCATTTGATAAGATTTCGCGAAAGTCGTTAATATAGAAGTTGTAATTAACCGGAATTTCATATAAATTTGTTAAATTAATCGAAGCTATTTCTGCTAATAGTCTGCGGATAGAGTTGTCTGAGTACTTTCAAATGAATTCGGGTGTGAAACAATGATGCTTGTTATCTCCCCTTCTAATTTCATTGTTTATCATCGATTTACATGATAGTTTGGGTGGTGGCATGAATTTGGAAAATATAAATATCAGTCTGCTAATGTACGCGGATTACATCGTCATTTTAGCAGATGACGTATGTACTCCTAAATGTATGATAGCTAACTTGGAAGTTTATTGTGATTTACGGAATCTTGAAGTGAATCTTAACAAGTCAGAGATATTGGTATTAAGAAATTGTGACAGAATAAAATTCAGAGGAAACTATATAAACATAATATATGAGTATACCTATGTTAAAGTAATTCTTCCACCCAAAATGAAATTTACAAAACATATTGAAAAAAGAAATATACAAGCTAAAACCGCAATAATTTCCACATCGAAAACCTTTCTTTCTAATGAACATATACAGGTTAGACAAAAGTGAAATCTTTTTCTAGTAGTTTGCAGATCAATAAAAGCGTATGCTTCGCAGATGTGGGGTTTTGGACATATTGGAGAAATTAATAAATTACAGCGATATTTTATGAAAAAAAATTTTAAAACTGAAACTGGTGCCGTGAATAATTTTCAGTATATAACCAGCACTTATTCGAAAAGATTTGTTTTGGGTTAAAGAGCTAAAAGCCATTGCCATCAATCTCAATGCATCATGATCCAGTACACAGTCTGGCGAATATCAGTGGATGGCTCAAAGTAATCAATTTAAATAATATAGTTTTGTATAAATAGTATACGTCTACATAATCACTACATATATTTACAAAACCAATCAATTTGTAAAAGTTATTTCATCGACAATATGAATCCAGCTAAAATAGACTAAAAATTTAAAGCAATGTGTGGGCTAATTAAGTTAAAATGAAGAAAAACTTTACAAAATGTGTAATATTAATGTTATGGAGACTTTATAACATTTATTATGTGTATATCCGGTATTACGGGAGTTTCGGCAATCCACATTTCAGGAGGCTATCTTAAGTGAAACGGAAATGGTGCGGATACTCAACGGTACAAACTTAAGAGATTTGGAAAACCTGGCTCAATACTTAAAGATAAAGTTACAATGCAGACATTTCATGGTACAAGAATTTAACTAAAATTCATATTAAAATTTTTTTTAAAATTTTGTTAAATTCAAATCCTTGCTAAATTAAAGGTTAATAATCTTTATTTAATAGACAGACGTTTTACATATCATTGTCGAAAATTTACTAATTTCTTTTTTGCAATAATATTCTTGTACTTTTCAAATGTAGTTATCTTAAAATAAGTAAAATTATTTTTTATTGTAAATAAAGAAATATTGCTATTACTACTACTACTACTACTACTACTACTACTACTACTACTATTGCCACTTTACAAACTGTAAGGAAGTTTTTCTAATTTTTATTATAAGCAAAAATTGAAGGACATTTTAATAATTATTAATTTAGTTGGAATATTGCTTCCACATTTTTGATAGTCAGTTCCGTATTATTTTTGTCCACACTCTTCACTTCTACATCTACGTCATTGACTTCGAAAGCCCTATTCCTATTTTCCTGGGCTTTCTCTATTATATCCTAATGAAATACTTAATGATTTTTAAGGACATCTTCTCCATGATAAAGAATATTATGGACTGTTGTGGACATATTTTTCAATGGGTATTTGGTTGTGTATATTCTTTCAGTTACCTTGCATAATCACAAATTTTATATCAAGGATTGTTTTAAATCAACACTCTTTACTCGAGATCTAAAAAGAATCTTCTTATTTAGGTTGATCTATAATCAAGCCAAATTTCAGATATTCATCCTTAACATGTGTCTTTTTTAAACTCCTTAATTCCTTGTTGCTGTCGTTGTTTTTTGTTGATGATTCAGTTGATCCGAAACTGAAATCATAACAGATTTTCAGTATGTGTTCCATAAATAGTGATAATCCACAATGATTTTTACGGTACTTGGTTTATTTGGCGTGATTTTGTTTGGACATAATAGGCAGCTTACATCAATGGCCTGAGCTTTTTTAATTTAAAATCCAAAATTAATGCTTATGCCTCCTCATTTGACAACAGTTTTCCTCGCTTGGCGTTGGAATACTTTTAAGAACCCATTTTTTATACCCTACACCAAAATGTGGTTTGGGTATAATGACTTTGTGCTGTGTTTCTAGCTACCAAAAATATTTGACCTAGACCCAACTTTTATTATACCGATCGATTCAGAATCACTTTTTGAGTCGTTTTAGCGATGTCCGTCCATCCGTCCGTCTGTGTGTCCATGTAAATTTTGTAATCAAACTACAGGTCGCAAATATGAATATATTTCGATGAAATTTGGCATATAAGCTTTCATCAGCAATAGGATGATCGCTGTTGAAATTCGTGGGAATCGGTCCATGTTCAGACCTAGCCCCCATACAAATGACCCCTATGAAATCAACGTATATTGCCATAAGATCAAAATTATCATACAAATCTTAGTCAAATTGGGTTTGTATGTATATATTACATCCATTAATCAGTACTCCAAAAAAAATTCTTTTAGGACAATCTTAGTCATAGGCCCCATATAGAGCTGCTTCCCGATCTTCACTTAAATCTATCAAAAAACAAAAACATTGCACAGATTTTTCTCAAATTTGGTTGTGTATATTTTTTCAGAATATAAGTGACTTTACCAAGTATGGTCAGGATCGGTGCATTTTTCGACCTAGTCCCCATATAAATATAGCACCCGATATGAACTTTTTCATATTTGCAACCAAAAAAATTAATAACAATGGCACTCAAATTTGGTTTATGCTTATTTTCTATATCCAATTAGTTGGACCGAATAGATAGGGTCTCTAAACCATGGTGTAGGGTATCGTATTTCTTACTTGTTTTTTTTTTTCATTGGAGTAGCGACAACAACTTTTTTAATGAAATTTACCCTTGTCAATTGGTTTTGTGATCGCAATTGATGTAGGAAACTGTGCTGAATATTTCCACATCCGATGCCTTCATTATTATCCTTCAGATTCCTCCTCTTATATCTATCGCTACAGTTGTCCAGTGATTTTCTTGGTCTCCGTCCAGTGTTTTGATCTGTCGATTCTGAAGTGGTCTGAATAATTAGTTCGCAAATTTATCACACCATTTCATACTAATCAGGAGAAAATTAGAGTCATGTATATAATAATAGTTATGCCAAGAAGACAATTTCATATCACCATGCGTGATTTAAATTCCTTGACCACTTTTGATCCCCAAAAGTTCTATTTGTCTAAAATTTAAATTTTAGATAAATATATTTCTTTAAAAAATTAATTTTAAAAATCAAATTTTTCTTAAATTTTATACAAAAACAAGTAGAAAATTATAGTCGGTCTAGACCAACTATACGAGACTCTATCTTTTCGTTCCCTATAATTGGATATCGACAATAAGCATAAACCAAATTTGAGTGGCATTGTTATTAATTTTTTCGGCTGCAGATATGAAAAAGCCCATATCGGGTGCTATATTTATATGGGACTAGGTCGAAAAATGGACCGAGCCTGACCATATTTAGTAAGGGCACTTATTTTTTTAAAAAATATACACAAACCAAATTTGAGAAAATTCTGTGCAATGTTTTTGGTTTTTTATAGATTTAAGTGAAGATTGGGAAGCAGCTCTATATGGGGCATATGACTAAGAATTGTCATATAGGTATTATTTTTGGCCTACTGATTAGTGGATGTAATAAACATATACAAACCCAATTTGAAAGAGATCTATATGATTATTTTGATCTAATGGCAATTTATGTCGATTTCATAGGGGTCATTTGCATGGGGACTGGGTCTGAACATGAACCGATTTTCTCCAATTTCAATAGCGTTCATCCTATGGCCGATAAAAGCTTATATACCAAATGCTATCACGAGAAATTCATATTTGCGACCTGTAGTTTGATTACAAAGTTTACATGGACACACAGACGGACGGACGGACGGACGGACGGACATCGCTAAAACGACTCAAAAAGTGATTGTTAACCGATCGCCATAATAAAAGTTGGGTGTTGGTCAAATATTTTTGGTTGTTACAAACAGTAGCACACAGTCATTATACCCAAACCACATAGTGATATAGGGTATAAAAATTGTATTTATGCCACGCCCAAAATTTTAATAATTTTGATGCAGGTTTTTGCCTACCATAACTCTGATACGTTT
The DNA here is from genome assembly GCA_963682025.1 of Cordilura impudica. Lineage (NCBI taxonomy): Eukaryota > Metazoa > Arthropoda > Insecta > Diptera > Scathophagidae > Cordilura > Cordilura impudica. The sequence goes on from OY821517.1 coordinate 180,944,480, forward strand.
GCTATTAAACTGAAAAAAAATTTTGTACTCGGTGACAACACAAAATTTAGGTTTTGACCTAATTTGAATTTAATTCTTGAGCAACTGTGGGGCAAAGCCACATGCTATGATAGTCAGAAAAATTTATATCAGACATAGTAATGCAACGCACTTAAAAAAATAGTTTTTTGAAACATTTGTTTTTTGACGAACTTGAAGTCCAAAATACATTTCAAATGGTCCTTTGAATTCTCAACATTTTTCACAAGTTGATGTTTCTTCTTACCGGGGCACTCTTGTCTTCAACGCTTTCTTAGCTTTCTTGGACCTGTTTGCAAGAGCAGTAAAAATTTTTTTAGCTTAGCCTAGTCACCACAATCCTTCTGCAATATCTTTAATATATCTGCAGCGGAAAATGGTTTCAGCTGTACGACAAAATCCGACATTGCCAAAACGTCCATATTACTATTAGTTCTTTAGAAAAACGTCACCAAGGAAGATATTTACATGAAATTTGACATATATGTCAAAAACAGTACTACCATCCTGAAAAAATAACTGAACTAATCGATATACTGCGAAGTTTAAATTTGGACACAGTACTGTATCATTATAGCTGCCAAAAACAAGCCTGCTAAAGTGATTTGTCCTCTGTCCAATACTTCCTATGCCATTTCGTCATCTTCAATTGTTTTAAAAACCAGCAAGGTAAACTTTAAGAAATGTAAATGAAATAAATTCATTCTCCTCAAAATGAAATGATCACCGCTCTGAGCACAATCCATTCACATAAATAAAATAATAGAATAGACAATAATCCAAGGGAGCTAACTCTGGCACATTTGGTCCTTGATGAAGCAATTCGAACCTTAATTCATGGATTTTTATCAATTACGGATTTTTCCTTAATTTTGTCACTTATATACGCAAAAACTTAGCATAAAGGTGGAAACACAACTGGGACGAATGACGAATTTTGCACAGCTCAACGAATTTGTCGGCAACAATTCGTTGCGTAAATTCGTCGAATGAAATACAATTATGACGAATTCACATAACAGCTGTAACGTCATTTGAAATTGTTTTTAATTTATAATATGTACATTAGGGTTATGACTAATCTTTCACAAAATTTTTACCTATCGCCACGTGATAGGCAATACTAAACTAATAATAAAAATCGTGTTTGCAGGTCATTTTGCCAGAAAAACCTTCCGCACCAAATGCAATCTCAGAAAACCCACTGAATTTTATTTTTATTTTTAGATTTTGATACGATGTATGATGATTCACATATTTATTTGAATATTGTATGGTATAAATTTAAGATTTAAAGTGCGACTATTTTTGCAGAAAGGAAAATGTCCTGAACAACTTTTATAGCACGTTCTGCGCAAATATTACTACGCTGCTGATTTATTATTTACGACTTCTGCATAACCCCATGCCTTATAAAACACTCATTACCTTTTTTAAATTTAATAATTCAAAATTGTCTTCGCGGAAATAATGGTCTGAAAACCATACGTCGTAACATGTACCACATATAAATTGACATATTTTATATAGTTCTGCTCGGTATTTTGGAATTAGGATAAATGCTAATATTGCCAGAATTGTTCTAAAATTCCACCGAGCATTGCTTATTGGTGGTATAGTTTTGAAATTTATGAAGGGAAAGGGTTAAGAGGACAAAATATACATCGAAATGAAGCTAGTGGATCTAGATTTTTTAGTTATATACAAGTCAATGTCCAAACTTTGAAGGTACATAACTCGGAAAATATCTCGACCGTCGAAAAAAAAATATTTTGCTAGAAACGCAACAAAATGTGTTATAAGTGGTGAAAATTTGAAACCATTCGGAGCATCGCACCTAAAATACACAAAGGTCTTTAAATCGTAGAAGAAATATTTAAAATCAAATAAAAATATATAGACCAAATATCAACGCGTTTGGTGCGGAAACTTTTTTGAGAGCAGTGAAGAAGTAAGATTGCGTTTCTTAATATTTTTTAATAGCCTTTTTGGCTAGGGCATGTAAAATTTGATATTTGAAAAAAAAAAAAGTCATAACCCTAATGTACATAAATAAATATTGGAAAAATATGAATAAAAGAATTTTTAACTTGTAAACATCATGTTCATGATAGTAAAAGCCTTAATTTTTGTACGGCAGCGTTTCATTCTTTAATTCTGAAAAAATTACATAAATTCTCATTAATAAATTAATTTTGTCATATTTGTTTACATGTTGTAGCTGATAGTGTGACCATATTTAAAAAAAAAAAGAAGCACTAAACGAAAAAGAATAAATATTAACAAAAAAAACTACGTCAAAGAAAATTATATAATTAAAAATTTATCTAATAAGTTATAAATAATATATAAAACAATTCTTAAAGACAGAAATTACTTTATTTACTAAAACATTTGAAAAACTAAAATAAAATACGGTCACTCCACACCAATTTATTCGTCGTTCGTCGGCGTTACAAATAGAAATAAACCTATCGCAGAGTTCGTTACACACTACGTATTTCGTTCGACGCACTGATTGTGTGCATTTTCATATATACAAATGTGTTTTGTTTCTGACGACGAATATTCGGAACGAAAAATTCGTCGTTCGTCCCAGTTGTGTTTTCAACTTAATGGTCGCAGTTGCTTCTTTTTTTTTTTTCTTTTGAAGATATTTAATAAAAAAAAATTATCCAACGCGCATCCCACAAAACAGACTCCATAACCTTACCTGAAGATGGAATTGCCTTAGCCTTCTTCGGACGCGATTCTCACATTTAAGTTCACTATTTTGACTGCACCTCAGTCTTAAGTGTGAAGTGGTGGATCCATGTCCATCCACAGTTACGAGTCGACGCAAAAATTTAGCTTTACTTCAGTGAAACATGGCCAAACACTCTATTGAAGCATCTTCACAACGCTGTTTTTGTTCAATTGTGAGTAAACGAGGCACCCATCTTGCGGACAGCTTTCTCATCTCCAAATTTTCGCTCAATATGTGATGTACAGTTCCTTCTGAAATAACTATAATTTCAGCGACCTGACGCTCCTTCAGCCGAAGATCACTGCATACCATTTTGTGAATTTTCTTAACCGTTTGGGGCACGGCTACCTCAATTAGTCGACCACTACGGCGTTTGTCTTGGCAGCTCGTACGGCCTCGTTTAAACTCATAATATTTGATAGTTGCACACGAAGAAGCAAACTCCCCCAAAGTATAATCTATGTCGGCTTTAATGAAATATCGAATGAAAATATCGAATTACATAACGGTGACTAATTGTTTCCATCATATAATTTTGATGGCTCAAAAAAAATCGTGTGAGTCCGGTCATAGGGGAGATGTGTAAACATCTAGTAATTATAGATTTTTTATGACACTTTTTTCAAATCAAACAGAATGCGTCGTCTATATATCACTTATAGCAAACAACTGGAGGGGCTCTGCTAATATAAGAATATTTATTATTATTTACTTCAACTGGTTAATTTTTAATTTTTCATATTTCATATCACATTTTTTATTTTTCAATTTTAATTTTAAATTTTTCATTTTTCATTTTTAATTTTTGATAACATTTTTATAACGCTACTCGCTCCCTAATATAAAAATATTTATTACTATTTACTTCAACTGGTTAATTTTTAATTTTTCGTTTTTAATTTTTTATTTTTCAATTTTAATTTTTAATTTTTCATTTTTTATTTTTCAAAACGTTTTTATAACGCTACTCGCTCACTTATTTTATCTCCAAACAATTCCCAATAAAATCGTACCTTCATTTTATCTCCAAACACTTCCTAATCTCTTCACCAATACAATCGTACCTCACACCATTTTTGTCTTACTCTATTTTTGTGACTGTATTGTGAAATAGATTTTTACCCCCCTGAGCGTATAGATGTTTACACAACAAAAATACTAAACATCATGGCCCCTTGAAACTTGAAATATATATTTACAAGGTTGCCGCCTTGCACCAAAGCCATTGTTCCGTGACTGCCCTCATATATGAAAGAATAATTATTTCGTTACTTGGAGTTGTTATAGGATAACATTGAAGGTCAAGAATTATTACTTAATTTAGTTTTCCTTACTTCCATTCTTACGAATATACAATACTTTTTGGAAATTTTCGAAAACATAAACACCATTTTATATTATCTACCAAAGTAACGTAATGGGGCTATTAAAGTTAAGAATATATTTTCGGAAAAAAAAAACAAAAATAAGAAAATTAAGTTCAGTCTAGGCCGACTATAGGATACCAATATACAATGAGATGCCGAAAACATTCTTAGTCCTATTGCTACTGGTTAGAGTCATTAATTTACTTAAAAAATAATTATCGTATATGATAACTAAATAAAAATAGACCAATCCAGAACATATTCAGTTAAGTCACCTGTGATTTCCAATAACATGAACGAATTCAATGTGAGTAATATATGAATATTGCTCTTTAAAGTATTAAGATCGACTTAGGTGATTATCGGGGGGATGCTTTGTATGAGGTTTTTGACCTCTTATTTTTGGACGGACGACATACGGTTGTAATAAACAATAAAAAATTTCATTATCATACAAAGTTGTTTACCGTACATATCTTATAGCCATATGCTCCGATTTTCCCCAATTTCGACATCAACCTTCCTGGGGACAATAAAGGTTTATACACGGATTTTCATAGAAAAACAATATATTGTCTGTTGCAGTCTGTAGTTTGCATACATTGTTTACATGGAACGGGCATATAAGGACGGACGGACGGACGGCCATCGCTAAATCGACTCAGAAAATGATTCCGTGTCCATCGGTATAACAAAAGGTGGTTCTATGTAAAATATATTTGGTAGTTACAAATATCACTATAAAGTGTTATAGGGAACTTACCTTATCGATGTAATCTGGTGTTTACCGTACCTGCTTTAACAAGTGCACACTACCTTTCCTTGTGGTTCGCTTAAGCACAAAAACTATAGGAATTCAAAAATGTTTATGACAGAACGTAATAACTATGTCCTGAATATAATATAATAAATTTCCTGGCTCTATATGATGTTCATAACACGTGTACATACATACAGTCATACTCGTACATACAACAGAAAAACACATACTCGTTGAAGAATCCTTGGAATGAGAACTAAGTTTTTACATCGCTGACAAAATGATGTATAAACTTCAATACCACAAAACCAACAGAAAAATGCAAGACAGAGTTGGTTTAAGCTGACAATACTGAACACTACTACAGAGTTACGCGATATGAAAATGTCTAAATCCCAAGTTATGATCAATAATTTAGATAAAATATAAACAAATGCCAATTGAGAATGAAAATGTTGTATTGATGACGCCAGATAGCTTATTTAATGCCATGGAGGATGTGAATATTTTATGCGGACTAGCTTGGTCGGATTGTCCATATTTCGTAGAATCACTGAATCACTCTTTGCATGTCTGCCTTTCTGTTTGCTTATGTATCGATGTAGACGTTGAAATCAAACTAAAATTTGTTTAGATTAATCAATATATTTCGATTATATTCGCTATATAAGCTTCCACTGACTATAGTGGAACTGAGATCGTTGAAAATCGGTACATGTTTAGACCTAATTCCCAACAAGTGACACATATTAGATCAACTTAAATTGCACTAAGATCCAGATCGTGTGCTTATTACATCAGCATTTCAAAAATTAACTCCATAGGAGTTTGGTTTTTTTTTGCTTCTTATTATAAAAATATTTTCTTGTGGTTACTAGGTCTACGTCTGTTACAATCTTCACCAATTTCGTAGGATATGGTATATTTGACCATTTCACTGAAGCGATCAAAATATGCAACTTGAAGTTTTCGATTAAAACAATGGGTCAGGGACAGATGGACTGACATATGCCAATACATTGAAACCGAAAATGATACTAACTCGTAGCTCTTTCGTAGTTACAGACACCAGCACAAACTCAGAATATTCTAACCACAGAGTAGTGTACCACATAAAAGCATTTAGAGATACTGTGGATTACGTAGATGATGCAAATGATGATGCGAACGTTTACAGGTGACTAACCGTAAAAAAAAGTAGCAACACTTTTACTTGTTTTTGAAAAGTTAAAGTTGAAAAAACCACAATACTAATTGTGCTGTGTGAACACTTTTCTTATTGTATGTTAAGCTCATACATGATGTACCAATTCGTGTTTAGAGAAATTTTATAAAAGAAAATTAATTTAAATAATATATTTAAGAAATATCTGATTAATGTCGGTCTGTTAGAAAGGATTTACAAATAAGTAATCAGCTTTAAGAAGTGACATTCCTTCCTCTCTGCCTCAGCAAATGTAAAACAAATGAACTAGCTACTACCTTTCTATATCTGTTTCTTTCTTAAGTTATGGAATATTTTATACCCTACACCACTAAGTGGTTTGGGTATAATGACTTTGTGCTGCTGTTTGTTACTATCAAAAATATTTGACCTGGACCCATCTTTTATTATATCGATCGATTCAGAATCACTTCCTGAGTTTATTTAGTGATATCCGTCCGTCTGTGTGTCCATGTAAACTTTGTAATCAAATTACAGGTCGCAAATATGAATATATTTTGACAAAACTTGGTATATAAGCTTTCATCGGCCATAGGACGAACACTGTTATAATTGGTGAAATTCGGTCCATGTTCAGACTTAGTGCCCATACAAATGACCCCTATGAAATCGACATAAATTGCCATAAGATCCAAATTATCATATAGATCTCAGTCAAATAGGGTTTGTATGTATCCATTAACCAGTACTCCAAAAATAATCCCTATACGACAATCCTTAATCATAGGCCCCATATAGAGCTGCTTCCCGATCTTCACTTAAATCTATCAAAAAACAAAAATATTGCACATATTTTTCAAAATATAAGTGACTTTACCAAATATGATCAGGATCGGTCCATTTTTCGACGTAGTCCCCATATAAATATAGTACCCGATATGAACTTTTTCATATCTGCAGCCAAAAAAAAAAAAAATAAATAATAATGCCACTCAAATTTGGTTTATGCTTATTTGCTATATCCAATTAGTTGGACCGAAGAAATAGGGTCTCTACACCATGGTATAGGTTATCGCATATTCGGTCTAAACCGACATATAAGCTACGAACGATTCAGTCACAAACGAATATATAAATTCGCATGGTGTAGGTGAATGTAGGGCTGCCCATTGTGTCGTAGTAAGTAGGTTGTGCACGATATTTGCTGAAGAGTCTACGGTTAAGTCACAAGTGTATCAGAATGAAATTTATTCTTTAACATTGCAATACGTTGTGGCGTGTTGTTAAGCTACAATTAAATCTGTTTATGGAAGTATGTAACGTATTTACCCATACTGGTCCACAGCATATTCTACGTAGACGCACAGATTTGTTACTTGTTTCATTTATAGTCATCATTCTTTTTTTATATTTCTGCTTTATTTGCCGACAACTAGAACGTCAATGGCAAGCAAAGTTTACTAAGTAAACATACATACATACTTACATACATATATATGTTGTACAAAGCACAAAGTGTGTACACTACAGTACCGACAAACTATGGTCAGGAGTTACACATGTATGAGTAATTGAAAATTTCGCATGAATTATCGAATCGCTTTGTTGGAAAAGTGGTCCTATTCTGATTTTTCATTTGCCACATTAAAACGTAAATTCGAATGTTAATATTGTAGAAAACGAGGTCAAATGTAATATTAGCTAGTTGTGGAGTATAAGTGAAAACAGTGTCTTGCGCCTTTATTAGATTTAGCGCAATATGATGATTTTGAAAATAGTTAACTTAGTACATTGGGTATTTGGATGATGTTCATCACGAATTAGATCAACTTAATGTAAGGTGAAAACATAATTTATCCTTGGAACTTATAACAATCTAAGCTTTGACAATGATTCTTTAAATAAAATAAAACTCCAGTTATAAACTGAATCTTTGTTAAAGAGTTTAACCCCAACGTGCAACTTTTAAGACATAGATTTGTAATATTGCGGAAAATATTAAACACACAATCCCCCGTGTGACCTCCCCCAATATATTGTGTAAGAAAAATGTGCTTAGCATACATTTACGTTTTCCGTAACATCAGTAACGACATTTCATCTTTTATAGAAGAGCATCATGTCAATTCCAGAAGTCAATTTTAATACAGTGGCATTAATATTGACGTCTAGCACATAATAAACAGGTTAAACGGAAAATTCAATTACAACTTAACGACAAAATGATCATGGCACTTTAACAATTATTTAAGTTCCCACTTAATAGTAAATAAATGTATAAAAGACTGAAACAGAAACAACTAACAATTGTTTTTAAAGTTTATTAAAAAATTATAAATATTTTCAAAATATTTATTTTTGTCGGCTGGAAATTTATAAATTCTAATTAACAATTTCTAAATTACAACACTAATTGGTGCTCAAAGGTCTAATTATTTCCACAAACTTAACGTATGAAATAAATAAAGGAAATTTTTTTGGAGAAAAAATTTGTTCCAATATTTTGAACCCATTAGATCATAGTGACCTTTTAAAGAGACTTTTTTACACTTAAAAACGAAATTTTTGAATCAAAATTTGAATAAAGTTGGCCATCAATTTTGTTGAGTTTTCTTTCATCGGAATAACGTACAATATACAATCTGCTGATTCACCAAAAATATCAAAAAAAATTGTGGCCTATGTATGTATATACTTAAGGACCTTTCTAAATATTGGAACCAACTTTTTTAAAATCAGATGACTAGTTACGGACATTATCTCCTACAAACAAATAAACAAACACACGTTACCCCTTTATTATATTAGTTAGTATAGATTCTATTTTCTTAAATACTTCTGTTAACAACTTATTTTATTTTAAATGCACAGCGTTGCATTTAGGTTTTTATTGCGACATCAATATTACATTTTACATGAATAAATAATCGAAACAGTTTAGTAGCGAATTCCATTGATGTGACAATTAAAATGGTGAAAATACTTGCCAAAAAGAGAAGAGGAATTCAAATTTGCCACTTAAGCCACTAGTTGGCATTTTAACTGATTTTTTACTGAGTGAGAACGGTATGATAAAACCTCGCCATTATGGATATCAAAAATTTGGCAAGGAAATTTCTAGTATATACACCTTTTTATTTTTTTTAGTTTCAGACATACTGTAATACAAAATAAGTAAAAAAAAATATTCAGCTGTATTCGAACATCCTGTCTCCCATCATGTTTCCCATCTTTTGATCTGCATTTAAAATATTGTATACTATACATAATTCAGAGTTGCAAATGTCTACATTTAACTAAAAACATATAATCTTGAACTTGAATAATTTCTAACCCAATTATTTTTAGAAATTCTAGCTATACTATTCTTTTAAAAAAAGAATATTTTTAAATCGATAAAGCATTAATAGCATTATTTCAAAAACAATTTTTTGTTTTGTTCACAAAGTATTCTTTAATAGAAAAAAGAGAATGGGCCCTTTCGATTGTAGTGGGTTTTATTATTAGTAATACATTAAAGAAGTTGTCCAGATTTGGTTTTTCCTGGACCATTTACATGAAGCATTAAATATCATTCCTTTAAGATCAAGGGGGCGAATCGTCGCATTCGATATTAAGTAAAATCAGTCGAAATTCCATATTTTAGTTAATTATTTAAAGAAGACGGACAATCGTCAGACCTCGTTTCACTTTTACTACTAACTATGGACCATAATACTTTCGCTGTGACAGACTATAATTACTCTTGGTGTTTTACTTTGGAAAATAAAAAAATAATTTCAATATTGAATACGACGCTTCGACCATAGCTGTTTATTGTATCGACTATATTCACTTCATTATACCCAAACCACATAGTGGTATAGGGTATAATGACTTTGTGCTGCTGTTTGTAACTACCAAAAATATTTGACATAGACCCATCTTTTATTATACCGATTGAATCAGAATCACTAACTGATTCGATTTACCGATGTCCGTCCGTCCGTCCGTCTGTGTGTCCATGTAAACCTTGTAATCAAACTGCAGGTCGCAAATATGAATATATTTAGATGAAATTTGCTATGTAAGCTTTTACTAGCCATAGGATGAACGCTGTTGAAATTGGTGAGGATCGGTCCATGTTCAGACCTAGCCCCCATACAAATGGTCTAGACCGACTATAATATTCTAACTTGTTCAACTTAGCCAATTCACAAATCAACACTTTTTTGGTTTATTATTACTGAGAGTGAAGATAACAAACTCATAAATAAACATATTAATAAATTTAATAAATACACAAATAGCAGATGTATAATTTTATGTATGGGTTAAACCATCTGAACTCAACTTAAAATATGGCTGTTTTTTACATCACTGTTTCCAAATTGGCTGAATTTTGGCAGGATTAAAGTGTATCCGAGAAATAAGAAAAATCCTAAATTTAAGTTCACTGACGCATCTGGATCCGGAAATATGAGGTCTTGAATATCGGGAAAAACTATAAAAATGTACAAAGTTGTACTACCTTAATTATCATTTTCTTGATTAATATTATAGTGACGCAACTTATCAAGGTCGCATTTGAAAGGTTAATTAATTACCTTTAATTTGATATACAACATGATTTTTTTTTTTTGGAAAGGTCAAAGGTCACATCTCTTGACCTATAATTCGGGAGGCTATAGCTGTAAAACGACAATTTTAAAAATCTGAAAAAAATATATGTTTAAGATTGGTTCCTTCCCTAAAGTTCCAAAAAATTTCAGACTGGGGGTATGCTTGGATCCAGAAATATTTATCATAGAGTAAAGGTAGATATTTAACAAGTGAATTATTATTATTATGAATGCTGTTGTTGTTGGCGTTGTTGACATTATTATGATGAATGCTTTTGTTGTTGTTGTTGGCGTTGTTGACAATATTATGATGAATGCTGTTGTTGTTGTTGTTGTTGTAGTTGTTGACATTATTATGATGAATGCTGTTGTTGTTGTTGTTGTTGTTGTTGTTGTTGACATTATTATGATGAATGCTGTTGTTGTTGTTTAGTTTTATTATAAATGTTTTCAATTACAAATTTGCTATCAGCGGAATAAATTTTAGCTTGTAATTGTGTTTTTGAAATTGGTATGAAGCTGTGCTGCTTTTGAGTTCCCGGAATTGTACGTAATCCTATAAATCTATCAGTTAGCAATTTCTCTTCTTCTTCATAATCTTTTTCCGTTAAATATGCAAAGTTGCAGTTCTGAAGAGTTTGCTGACACCAATTATACAAGTGGAGAGGAGTAGTTATCTGATCTTCGAATGGACGTTGCAAGCTGGCTCTTCGTGCTTCACGCTTTACCGTTCCCCCAAGACCATCACTAGGTCCTTTGCCGTGACTGGTAGCAAAGAAATGCCACTCAGCGGAACAATTAAAATCTTCGCTATGATGGCATAAATTGGCAAAGTTTTTTTTATTTTTAAATTGAGCGGAAGAACCGTCCGAAAAATAAAAAATTTTCTTTGGTATTTTCAAAAACTTGTTTTTTAAAAACTCATTTAGGTGGCGATGAAATAAATGAACTGCTATGGTATTATGTATTAGACAGTCTGATATTATTATAAAATTTTTAGTTTCTAATTTTCCATTTGATTTGTAATAAATTGCTATTGGGTATAGTGTGGCCTGGCTATTATTCCATAAAAAGCCTTGCACAGAATCCTGAACCACAAAAGTTGCATTTTCGGAGAAGTCGCAAATTACTAAATACTCATTTTCTTCCAACGCAGACTTTTTGTGAGCCATAAATGCATCCTGCTCTTTAGATACGAATGAATGGGGTAGAAGAGTTTGCAGTTTTTCGCATAAAGAATCCAGAAAACAATCAGTTTCTTTAATAATAGTTTCCAAAGAGTCTCTATCTACACTTATCCACTGTTTATATATGATTTCATCAATTTCATTTTCTAATAATAATTCACCAAGTTTCTCTTTAAAATTTTGTATATCTGGACACATGCTACATCTGCCAAGGTAGCAATTTGGTGATGGGGGATTGCATATAAGTCTTTTTAAACAATCTTTATAAGTTTCCAGCACAAAATCCTGCACATTTTCTGTCAATTTTTTCAGGTTTATTGCGTGGAGCATTAGTTTTGTATTTTGATGTATTTTACAAACACATACATTATGGCTTCCTGACGCATCTGCTAGAACCACATTTTTTGGCCGAAGTTCACAAAATTTAGAAATTCCAATAGATACCCCTTCATGTTTTTCTTTAAATAAAGCATAAACTTCTCGAAGATTTCCGAGTAAAAGTATTTATTTTTTTTTACTTTTACACCATTTTCTGTTATTGACACGTAGTCTTTACATCCTGGTAGACATCTGCTGACATCATCAGTTTCATAAAAGATTTTCACCACACCAACAATTTCTAATGGCAATCGTTTTCCAAGTTTTGGATTCGGTGTACTCAATACGTCTTCTGTCTCAACCAAGTTTTTTACCTTTCGTGCCATGAAATTTGTTATTTGAAATTCCTCCTCCATTCTTTTCAATGTCCAGCTTTTAGGTAAAATAGTTAAAAGTTGAATTTTATCACTGTTTTTAGTTATTGATTTAAACTTTTCTTTTAGTTGTTCGATTATTTCCGATTCTGGGCATACGTGAGAGGTTGAAGGTGTTGAATTTGGGAAAATGTTGGTTTTAATTGATGTTGTTATTTTTTCTAACTTTCTAGTTGTATACCCTTTTAATGGAATTTTTCTCGAACATATTGGAGATTCTTGTAAATATGTTAAACTTTCGTTTAACTTAGAAATTCGAACATCTCCCGAAACTGATGCTTCACTTTCCGAGTCTGAAGTCTCGTTTTCTGGCTCGTTCATAGATTGAATATTATTGTTTACACTTCCTTTTAATTTATAAAGTTCTCTTCTGCATATATCACATATTTTATTTGATATTGAAATGTTATTACTAATTCCAGTCATCCATTGCTGAACTTTTCGAAGTCCTCTTGCATTCCAGACATGAGCAACTTTTTTAAATGGATTACAACAATATATTGTATTAAATGACATATTGTTTACAGAGGCAAAAAACAATCACTTTGAACACTTTTGGTTTTATTTAAAAATATTGATTTTATAGCAACACATGTGGTTTTTTAAAGCAACGTGCTTAGAATGGTTTTTTTTTCGTGGTGCTTCCTTTGACTTCTCGTTTTTCAATAATTTCTCTATATCCAAGTTATTTGACACTACGAACCACACCCGACAACATTTATACTGTTGTTCTCGCTCTAACATAATTACCTGTCAAACCAACCCTAACACAGGTCTGTACTGAGTACAGTACAGAGCTAAAGAACCAGAAACAAATAGCGGCGTGCGTGCATAGCCCGCCGACGCTCACGAGCACAACCAACCACATTCATAAACAGTAACAGTAATTTCTGGATCCAAGCATACCCCCAGTCTGAAATTTTTTGGAACTTTAGCGAAGGAACCAATCTTAAACATATATTTTTTTCAGATTTTTAAAATTGTCGTTTTTACAGCTATAGCCTCCCGAATTATAGGTCAAGAGATGTGACCTTGGACTTTTCCAAAAAAAAAAATAATGTTGTATATAAAATTAAAGGTAATTAATTAACCTTTCAAATGCAACCTTGATGAGTTGCGTAGCTATAATACTTTTCCAGAAAATTATAATTAAGTAAGTACAACTTTGTAAATTTTGACCTTTTTTTACGATTTTCAAGACCATATATTTCCGGATGCAGAAGTGCCACTGCCCTCAAACTTTGCACTTATTTTAGTTCTGTGATAATCTGTCTTCCTACGAAAAATCATACAATTTGGAGAAGGTAGTGTACACCCATTGGTTGATTTGACATGGAATTACCCGTATGTGTTAGTAGCAACTTTAAATACAATTTACTCAAAATAAAGAAAAAAAAAAAAATTAAAAATCTGTAAATCTACAGGACGCCTAAAAAGGAATACCTTTCAAATAATATACGTTTGGTCAAAATGGGATAAAATGGTAGAACAAAACATCGGTCACAGGAAATCGCCTAGCCTATTAATATAATTGAAATATAGAAGATATTTTATTTATATTTGGCGATTTTTACTTGTCGATTTTTGTTCCTGCGATTTTAGATTTTATAAATTTTTGATCATGGCGGTTTTTGACTTGGCGATTATTTGTTTTGCGATTTTTGATTATGCCGATTTTTGTTTTTTTCGATTCTGGCGTTTTTGATTTTGGCGACTTTTGTTATTTTCAATTTGGCGATTTTTGTTTATTGTGATTTTTAATTTTGGCGATTTTTGCTTATTACGATTTTTGGTTTTGGAGATTTTTATTTTTTGGGATTTTTGCTTTTGGCGATTTTTTGATTTTGGCGATTTATATTTTTTTTTTTTTGTAAGTTCTAATTTTAGCGATTTTTGTTTATTGTGATTTTTGATTTTTGTTATGTTTTATTTTTAGCGATTTTTGGGTTTGCCGATTTTTGGCTTTAAAAGTTTTTGTTTTTGAGATTTTTGTTTTTTGCGATTTTTGTTTTTTGCAATTTTTGCTATTTTAAATTTTGGCGACTTTTTTAATGCGATTTTTGATTTTGCCGATGGTTGAATTTTGCCAATTTTTGGCTTTAGAGATTTTTGTTTTTGTGATTTTTGCTTTTGGCGATTTCTGTTATTCGCAATTTTCAGTTTTGGCGATTTTTGTTATTGGCGATTCCGCCCTTTTTTTCACAACTACTCACATTGGTAAGTAATGTACTTTCAAAAGTTTCAAAACTGTCATAATACTTCATATTTTTATACCCTATACCACTATGTGGTTTGGGTATAATGACTTTGCGCTACCCTATACCACTATGTGGTTTGGGTATAATGACTTTGCGCTGCTGTTTGTAACTACCAAAAATATTCGACCTAGACCCATCTTTTATTATACCGATCGAATTTGAATCACTTTCTGAGTCGATTTAACGATGTCCGTCCGACCGTCCGTCCGTCTCTCCATGTAAATTTTGTAATCCAACTGCAGGTCGCAAATATGAATATATTTTGATGAGATTTGGTATATAAGCTTCCGTCGGCCATGGAATGAGTGCTGTTGAAATTGGTAAGAATCGGTCCATGTTCAGACCTAGCCCCCATACAAATGGCACCTATGAAATCGACATAAATTGCCGTATAGATCTTAGTCAAATTGGGTTTGCATGTATTCAGTACATCCATTAATGAGTAGACCAAACACGATTCCTATGGGACAACTCTTAGTCATAGGCCCCATATAGAGCTGATTCCCGATCTTCACTTAAATCTATGAAAAAAAAAAATATTGCACTGATTCATTTAAAATTTTGTTTGTATATATTTTTGCAAAATACAAGAGACTTTGCCAACCATGGTCAGGATCGGTCCATTTTTTGACCTAGTCCCCATACAAATATAGCACCTGATATGAACTTTTTCATATCTGCAGGCAAAAAAATTAATAATAATGCCACTCAAATATGGTTTATGCTTATTTTCTATATCCAATTGGTTGGACCGAAGAGATAGGGTCTCTAAACCATGGTATAGGATATCGTATAGTCGGTTTAGACCGACTATAAATTTCTTACTTGTTCTGTATAAAAGACAAAGTTCCATGGCTTTCACTATAGCAGTACTCCAGATATATGACATTATATATTTACTTTGTATGGGGGGTACCACGCTCAGCGATCTGATCCCGCCCATTTTTTTTCCAGTACTAACGTTGATTACATATGAACTCACACATAGTTTCAGAACTCTTGCTGTCGTAGTACTCCAGATATTATATGTTAAAATTTTAATGGAGGTGCCACGCCCACTTGAAAAATCCAAAAAAAGTTATATCCTATTTTTCCTTCCGGATAGACAGTTACATACTGTAACAATTTCAAAACGATCAGTCCAGTGATATATTCTCCCATAAAGCACAATAGACAAACGTACAAACAAACATTCAGAACTCCATATTTATATATAAGATACGTTTTAAAATATTACGAAGCTAGGACATCGTAAACCCATATTAACCATAAGTCAAATATGATCCACATAGTTAAGCCTCACAGTATCAATTTTTAGAAATTGGTACCTTTTGCAATTTCTTTCTTTTTTTTAATTTTGCTTGTTGCGAGTGCAACTTTTGCCTCAACATTAGTTTAAAATTGCAGGTGATATATTTATTCATTTAAATATGTTAAATATATGTATATGCATATACTTAAAACTGAAAACAAGCACTTGTCGGATTTATACAATATCCCATGAAATATTTACCTATTTAATAACCAATATTTTCAGCGGTGATATTTAATGCTGGTGATTGTTTTACTCCGGTTAAAAAGCGTTGGCAAAAAAAAAATATGTTTTTGAGATCATTAACATAAATTGTTTAGTTCTAGTTATTGCTAAACATAAAATGAGAATCTAAGTTAAAACAAAATATATGTTGGTCAGGCATTTAACATATGCATGGAAATTACATTTAAATAAAATTACCAATTTAAAAGTTTAAAAACTCACACTTCTCACTTTATTTACCAAAAACTAAATTACATTCAATGGTCGTGGTATAAAAACATACATAAATACTCGTACATACATACGTATAAACAAATGTGTATATAATTTTAGAAAATCGCTTAAATTCAGCAACAGACACGCACGTACTCGCAACTATTTTATGTATCACATACCGCTTGTGAGTTGCATGTGCGAATGTGTTTCTGTATGTTGAGTAAATCCCAGTGATTGAATGTAAATGGTTATTTAAATAAAATATGTATATGTTTACCTACATGTGTCAACGATACATGCTTATATACTTACTGTATGAAATTTACCCCATTTTGTTTTATGCCAAATTAACTGAGATATCACACTGGGCGACACTATTAAAACAGAAATGTGGTGTAATGACAATCGATCAGACATAATTGTTTTGACGTTCAGTTTAGTGGGTGTAGAACAAGTTGGCATTATCATGCATAATTTTTTTTGCATTCCGGTGTACAAGGAAATTCCTTAGTCATTATGTTAAATCTGACTTTTAAATAACAGAAAACAAGTAAGAGAGTTTAAACCGACTATTCGATACCATTTACCATGAGTTTTGTGTGACGTACAGATAAGAAAAAGTTCACATTAGCTGGCATTGCATTGCTATATGGGGAGTGACCGAAAATTAACGTATTTAGTAGAGAGACACTTATCTACAAAAATACACAAAATAAGTTACAATCTATGCACTAATCTGTTGATATTTTTTTTAAGGAGGAGGGGGGGGCGGTTTTCACTAGACTAAAAATTGTCCACAGGTTTATCTTTGAGTGTAATAAAGAATAATAAATAAATAAAGAATAATAAATTATAGTTAGTCAATATCTATATATATATATATACATATATGTATATCATGTCAAGTGATCCAACTTTGAAAACCGATGTCTTCCGATAAGCAATGAAATTTACACCAAGGTTAGTGCTATTAGATAGTAGTATAGACACAATTTTTCAACAAGATCGGTCCAGCACTTTCTGAGTTAGAGGGGTCAAAATTTGACATTTTGACCAATCAGGTGTTTTTTCTCATCCACGTAATATTTTAACTATTGTTCTTAGCAAAATTTGTGCTTAATAGTTTAGATAGCTATTTCTTCAGCCTTTCGGAAAAAAAAAATTTAAAAAAAAAATAAAAAATTTTGACTATGTTTTTGCAAAATCAAAAAATTTTTTGACTTTTTTTGAAAAATTTTTTTTTATTTTTTTTGCTCAAAAGAAAGCTTAGGTTTTTTTTTTAAGAACTTTTTGGTCGCTTAGTGGGATTCGAGTGGGATATCTATCAAAAAAATATTTTGTAACTCAAGAAAACTTTTTTTTAATTTTTTACCATATGCACTAATTTTAAATTTTTCCTGTTAGTGTGTAAGTGTTTCTAAAACCTTAAAAATAAAACGTACTTATAATTTATATATATAATTAAACATTTAACAAATTTGATATATAACATTTATTTAATTCAGTTGATTTAATGCATTTAAGTGTAATATAATATCTATTCTCACAATATCCAAACTTTTATTAAAATCAATAAACTGATAAGGCATATTAAACTCATCACAATGGTAGGTTCTGTTTATTATTATTTTTTACTAGTACTATGATCTTCGTACTTAAATAACAATGAAAGGCAATTATAATTATTATTTATTTAACACAAATATTGGTTGCAAATATTCCATATTTTGTTCTGTGTTATTTCTGTTCTTTAGTAGTTTTTTGACTTCTTCATCTAAATCCCGATGTTCCACTTTCCATTGATTTCGAATACTGGAGATGAACGAATCTGACGTTGCCAATAATATATTAAATAGATCTTCATTTGTGGAATTTCGTGAAATTTTTCTAGTATTGTCCTCTCTATAAAATCTATAATCCTTATTCCTTTTTTCCTGATCC
The DNA here is from genome assembly GCA_963682025.1 of Cordilura impudica. Taxonomy (NCBI): domain Eukaryota; kingdom Metazoa; phylum Arthropoda; class Insecta; order Diptera; family Scathophagidae; genus Cordilura; species Cordilura impudica. The sequence goes on from OY821517.1 coordinate 180,963,028, forward strand.
TCCTCTGATAGATCTCCAAGTGGCACTAAATTATATTTAAGGACATCTTCTGCATGATAAAGGATTTTGTGAACTGTTGCAGACATATTTCTCCATGGGTAGTTGGTTGTATATATTTTTGCAGTTTCCTTAGCATAATCTCCAAATTTTCTAGAGTCAATTTCTTCATTACACGCAAGTACTTCTAGGATTATTTTAAATCTGAAAAT